>ML781708.1:897371-917333 GCA_009831015.1 Picea engelmannii
TTGGAGACTCTAGTTAGTCTATCAAGAGGATTTGATCTTCTTCCTGCAAGTATTGAGCAAGTGTGTGTGTGTTGGAGCCAAGAGCCATCGAAAGGAATCTTGCGACATCAAGGCTATTAGGTTGTAATCTTTACTTTCAATTAATATGATACAGTGGCATGTCCCTTTACCATAAAGTTATTCTCACTTTATTATGTAATTCCTTGATCATACACATAAGTTGATAGTTGAATATATTTTGTTATCTTCACTTTGGTTGGTTTGTGTTGTCTTGGTCTTGACCTCACGAGAGCACCGGAGTGAAGCGAGAGCAACAGAGACCCTAGGAAGCGATACTAAGGTATGTTACTTGTTCCTTCCTACTAGCTAATTCAATGGTCAAAACTTAGGGAAAGAGTCATGTCATGTCCTATTTTGTTCTACATCCAGGTGGATCTAGGGAGATCTGTTAGTGTTTGCACCTACCGATTAGTCCGATAACAAAATTGGCGACTCCACTGGGGATTATAACCTGTTTTCTTGTGGTTTTTGGTGTTTTTCCTTGGCCATTTGTTCTTGCCTTAACTTTCTCCATTCATATCAATCTCTGAGTCTTCAAGATACCCTAATAGACCCTCTGGGTCTAGAGGCCTCCTCAAATTTTGTGTCTTTTTCCAAAAATTTGACTAGTTTCAGACATTCTCGCACTGCACTTCACAGTAGCATGCGAGAATCTATAGGGTTCGCACCCTGCTTTTAGGTTCATTGTGAGGTTCTCGCACTCTTCTCAAAGCCCACCTGTGAGAATCACTAATTCTCGCATTGTGTAATATTGCTAGCCTGTGAACTCATTTTTTCAAAGTTTTGGATTTGAGTTTTTTCATCTTGAATTGCCCAGATAAGTTTAGATGCCTAAAAAGAGTTTATTGGACCATTGATTGATGTTCTTCTTGTCTTCGTTTTCATGCACAAATAGTCTTAGGATTTCAAAGGCTCTTCCTGTCACTTGTTCTTGACTTTCATTTCTTGACTTTTCTTGGCGAAGCTATACTCTTTGATTTTGGAATCTGAGTGTGCTTGATTGGTTAAGGATTGACAATCGGTTGAAAGTTGAGTTTCTTGGTCTTTATCATTTGCTTATTGTTTGAAAGATCACTTTTCTTATGCAATTGAAAAGACTAGATTGGTTTGCTTGTTATTTTTATTTTCATTGAAAGAGTGGTTTGGGTTTTTATCATTTCTTGTTCATTGGTTTTTTATTTTCTGTACTCTCACTATCATGGTGTGGGTCCTTTTTGAAAAGTGAACAAACATTTTTCTTTCAAAAATCATTTTCGTCTTCAAAAACATTGAAAATAAATTGTTGAAATTATTGAAAAAGAAGCAATAGAGAATTGTTATTGATGCGTGATTTGTTGCATTTGGATTTTAAATGAAATTGTGTATTGTAGTTCAAAGTTTGATCCAGAAAATTTCTCTTTCCCTCCCATACATAGGATTCATTGAACGAAAATTGCTATATTGCATTCTTATCCATGCATCATTGGGTCAGAGTCTTATACAACATCAATTTCATCTTCATTTCCTTTGAGTAAACAACAACTCTTAATAACACTGTGCAATTGTAAAATTTACCTAGTAACTCTTTTCTAGGGCTCTATTACACCAACATTTAGCTAGGCTAGCGCTTTGGAGTAGGAAGAGAGATACACTCTTCAAAGCATAAAACACACAATAGCATCTTGTGTTAAGGAGTGTGAAATTCCATTTGCAACATCTTGTCCTGGGAAGCCCTTCTCACACAAGGGTCAAGCATGAGGTCACATTGATATTGGCAGAATTACTCACCCTGCTTTGTTGATATTGGTGTAGAGATTGCACATATTACAGGGATCACTCGGAGGTATACCCACAATGATGAGTGGAATCCTTTTGAGTTGATTTCGGGCTAGATACCCTGCCCTTGCGTGTGAATCGGACTGTCGACTGTCCCCCCATGCTTTATTGTTGTTGGTGGTAACCTTAGTGGCCTATCTTTCTAGGTTCTTACACGAGGTGACTGTGAAGGGGAAATTCTTCACGTTACCTGGAATTGACATTGACCAAACTCACTCGAGCTCCTTGGAGGGTATACCCACAATTATGTGTGGGAGATTTCCCCAGGGTGTAAGTCCGTTAAGCAGGTCGTTAGTGTAACTTTTCCACCCTAGCCCAGACCCTTCTCATATCGTTGTTGCGACGTTGGATTTCATCACCAACTAGTGACTTCGGAATTAGAAGGTCTTGTTTGCTTGGTGATTTCTTCCTAGATTTTGTTTACTAGCGCGTGTTGTTTGTTTATCGAAGTTGACCATAAGATTTTCTTCATGAAGTTTGTCACTCATTTACAATAGCTCCTCCACGTCGTTCACGTAGAATGTAGGGTTTATCTCCAGAGCATCTAGACGGTTCTCAACCCTTGCCTACAAGTACACCTGAGGGCTCTCCTCGGCAAAGTGAAGTCACAGTCGTCACCACACCACAAGTGGAATGAACTGACTCTTTCGAACATTTTCGAATTACAAATACTCGAGAGGACTTTCGACTTCACCATGATTCTGAGCGACCTTTTATGCGACTGAATTATTCTAGAGACTTAGTTGTTACGTCTTCTGGATCACCAGTTGGACCCTTTCCAGGCATAGAAGGCCAAGATATTTTTTGGTCTACAGGTGTTTTTCGATGGGACCTTTTTGGTCCAGGTTCACCTGTGATTTCCGAAATCAACCCACTTGTGATTTCCAAAATCTCTAGTCCAGAGACAATACCGTTGACTACCGCTTATCACTTTACCGTCCCTGTCGAAATGGCCCATCTCACTGATACTACAAGTGTTCCAACCGGGTTTACTGCGATTAGTCTTTCTCCCATAAACACACTGCGAACACCCAACATCACTCTGACACTACCACCCAGATACCGTGCGTTGAATGCTTCCATTCCCACTCCTACACCAACCCCATCCAGCTCTCCTGGTGGTCCTTCTTCTTCTGGGCACTCTCTTCCCGGTTTTATTCCAACACTCCCTCAATTTCCTTTTGGAGGACCTTCTTCGTCTTCTACTGGCGGTCTTTATCCTAGTTGCACTATTCCGTCATTCACTCCAAATTACGAGATTCTGGTTGGTGGACAGTTTCCCCAAGGTGGCATTACTCAACCCCCTTTCAGTGGGAAATTTCCTGTTGGCACGCAAGTCCCGATTGGAGCACAAACCCCAATTGGAACACCATATTCGATGAGAGGATCGACCCCACCTTATGGGAAAAACATACCTCCTTTCTTGGCCCAACATTGGAATCAGTTGATACAACATCCTCCTCAATCGACTGGGGGGCAACAATTCCCAGCTGTGTCCGTAATACCCCCTAGTATGGGCCAACCATATCTAGGTTCGGTCAATCCCATTTGGGGGGAGGATGCTCAAACTAAAGCCCCTGTTCTAGGGTATAATCCTATGAGCTACTATCCTCTACAACCACCAATGAATCTGCCTGGGTCTTCACATTCTATGCAGACTACTTATGGTCCTACTGGTTTTCCGACAAGGCTTCCTCCCCAAAGCCACCAGTACCCATAGGTGAATCAATAGTTACCCTTTATAGCCACTTTGGATCTTCTCAATTTGTCAAGGATTTTAAATGATCCAATTCATCACTCTCCCCAATGGCCTGCTATACCAGCCAAGCTACCATCGGACATTCCTAAATTCGACGGCAAAGCGGGAGAGGACCCAAAAAATCACATTATGAATTTTCACCTATGGTGTTCATCCAACTCGTTGATGGATGACTCTATTCATTTACGTATTTTTCAACGAACCCTCATAGGTTCTGCTGCGAAGTGGTATATAGAATTGCCACAAGTTTTCTTCTCTAAATTCAACACCCTATCCATGGCTTTCCTCACACACTACCAGTTACCGATTCGTTATGACATGGGGACCAAGATTTTGACTTCCTTCAAATAGAACAAAGCCACTCATATATCCGATCACATCCATGAGTGGCAAAGGCGACGATGTCTCATTAAACTTGAGCTCCCCAATCAGTTGTTGGCAGAGTGGTTCACAAAATCATTTGTGAATGACATCGGTCATGACATTGCCATGGGTGGAGTAGTCATGGAAGAGAAGGCTATAAGCCATGCTCAATATCTTGACCTTGTTTACTCACAAACGGGTACCCTTTATGACTTACTACTTGAATTACCTCGTCCTTCTACTTCCAGCACTTCAACTTCTCCAGCTGTTTTGCATGCAGTCGACGGTGTGATTGGCACCTTCCAGGCCCAACCACGTTCTGCTTCAAGCACAAACCCCAAACCTGCTTCTTCTAATGTTCAAAATGATCCATCTCCTACACCTCCCATCGACAAGACTTCTGAGGTAAATGCAGTCCAATCTACCCCAGCTGGTAAAAACAAATCTAAAAAGGGAAGGGGTAAGAATAAGGAGGGAAAAAATACTTCTCAGGCAGAGCAAACCAAAACTACCCCTGTTGAAAATCGGGATAAGCACAAACCACGATACCCTTGTCTTATCTATGGTGATGATCACTACATGAAGGATTGTCCACGACGTGCCGAGGTTACTAAGTTCCTTCAAGGAGCTCCAAAACCACCTGCACCGACAGTTTTGTCCCAACCCTTCCCATCTCAACAACAGGCTCAGTTGGTCATTCATGACCAACCCTCATCTTCTACTACATCCTATGTTTTGATGTGTACTAGCGATTCAAAGCAGAGTGACGTTGCACTCACCACTTGAGCCAAAGATTATTCTCCCTCTAAGGAGAAGGTTGATGATTTACCGCCTTCCTTTGTACAACCCTCTCCTGTGACTCCACCTACCAACGGTCCTTTTCATCTCGAACGACCGAGCCTTGACACAGTTATGCGACCCCCCCCAAAGGGAGTCATTTGGAAATCAGATTTCAATCCTCATGCTCATGCTGCCCAGAACTACAACATTGTTGAAGATCTGGCTCAAGCACCTTCTGCGATGTCATCCCTCGAAGTCCTTCAAACTTGTCCTGCACAACGGAAGGCACTGTTGAAAGATATCGGTGGAATCGATCGGATAGATATGAATTTAATAATCTTTGACTTGGAATATCACATTCCAAGGTTACCCCCTCAACTCATGTTCCAGATCCAAGTGGTTGGCTCTGACCAAAAACATTTTCCGAACCGTTATCGATGAGGGTGCCTCGACATGTGTTATGTCTCTTGCTTGCTGGAAAGCCATTGGCTCTCCTTCTTTGAATGAATCCCAGAACACTCTTAAAGCCTTCAACAGCTCTGGTTTTAATCCCTACTGTGTCCTTCCTTCATTTCCCATCACGTTAGAAGGAAAAACGGTCCAAGTCAAAGTGGAAGTCTTTGATGCTCCCCTTGATTACAATCTTCTGCTTGGCCGCAGTTGGATCGATTCCATGCGCGCAGTTGTGTCGACCCATTTCCGCGTGGTATGTTTCCTACATCAAGGTAAGGTTGTTACCGTCGACCAACTAGCCTTCTTTAATTCTGATACCCGTACTGGAAATGTATCGTTTATTGCTAAACCGGGTTATGAGAACATCGATGTAGGCCTTCTAAAAGACACTTCGCTAATGGGTACTTTCCCCATTCCACTGCCTGATGTTCCACGCTCGTCTGTTTCTTCCATCAACATGATATCCACCTCACCTCACAAACTTCCTGTGTCTCATGACCCCTGGATAATACCTAACCCTGGAGATCATCTTCATTATGGTGACGAAATGCCATTAAGTCCAGTTGAATCCTCCTATCAGGCCATCCAATCGGCAATACCTTCTACCCCCCTTCTTGGTGAGTTGTCTCTCGATCCCTTTCATGTCATTTTTCCCACTGATGAGATGATCATGTTCGTCATGGAGGACACCCCTTGGGATGATGGACATCATTGTTCTATCCTCTTTATGGAGAAACATACTATTGAGAACTATCAATGGATCTCAACTCCGTCGACCATTGTCGTCATCTCCACCATTCTTGAGTCTACGCACGATGTGTTTTATGAAGGGAACCTAAGAAATATCTCGCCCACTATTCCCCTTGACATCTCCATCAAACCTGAGATTGTCGAAAATGTCCATATTGGAGCTTCGTGTTCTTCTGATGAAGTCGTCACCTACACATCCCTTTTCAAAGAGTTTCATGACATCTTCACCTGGAGCTATGAAGAAATGTCGGGTATCGACCCTGAGATTGTGATACATGAGATAAAGACATACCCCGACACTAAACCCGTCCGGCAACGCCTTAGTCCAGTTCACCCAAGTAAAGTGACTGCTATCAAGCTCGAAGTCAAGAAATTTTTGAAAGTCGGTTTTATTTATCTGGTGGCTCTCACAGACTGGGTTTCCAATCTTGTCCTGATTGACAAGAAACAAGGCACCATTCATGTATGCAGTGATTATAGGGATATCAACAAATCTTGTCCCAAAGACAACTTTCCTACCCCCTTCGTCGATCAGATTGTCGACGATTGCACCAGAAGTGAAATATTCTCTCTCATGGATGGTTTCTTTGGGTATAATCAAATCAACATTGTTCCCGAGGATCAACATAAGACTGCTTTTATTTGTCCTTGGGGTACTTTTGCCTATCAGAAACTTCCTTTCGGTCTCAAGAACGCTGGCGCAATGTTTCAACACGCTATGTATTATGCTTTCAATGATATCAAGCACATCGTTCAACCATATTTGAACGATTTACCCACTCATTCAATGCATCGAGTCGATCACCCAACCCACCTCTAAGCCATTTTCGTTCGCTGTCGGTTCTACCATATACATTTGAATCCTCATAAGTGTGTTTTCTACATGGAATCCAGTTGCCTTCTAGGTTTTATCATTTCGCATCAAGGGATCCAGGTGGATCCTTTAAGGTTGAGGCGATCCTTAATCTCCCTCCTCCTTCTACTCTTCGCTAGTTGCAAAGTTTGCAGGGGAAAGAAAACTTTCTTCGTCGTTTTATTCCAAATTATGTCGATATAACTCGTGGATTTACGCGACTCCTCAAAAAGGGTTCAGAGTTCGTCTGGGATACCATCACCAACAATGATTTTGAAGCTTTGAAATTGTCCCTAACGCGTGCTCCACTTCTCTTTCCCCCCGATTACAGTCGTAATTATTTCCTCTACCTTGCTTCCTCGGATTATACCATTGGTATGGTTCTCATCCAAGAGGATGATGCTCACAACGAACATGTTATCTACTACTTGAGTCAAAATCTAACGCCTACTGAAATCAAGTATTTACATGTCGAAAAACTAGCCTTGGATGCCGTCCAAGCCGTCCAACGCTTCCGGCACTATATCCTCTCGCATAAGACTACAGTGATTTCTCACTGCAACCCTATGCAACACATTCTTACACGTCAATTGCTAGGGGGCAAATACTCCAAATGGATTGTGATACTCCAGGAATTTGACTTGGAATTCGAACGTGCCAAGTCCAAAAAGTCCTTAGTGTTTGCTGAGTTGATATGTGACTTTCCCCATTCTTAAATGAAAAATGTAGCAGTTGATTCATTACTTGATGAATCTCTTTTCCTTATTGTCACTGATGATATTTGGTATGGTGATATCATTATATATCTTCAAACCCAGACTTTTCGGCCAACTTTGTCCAGTACTGAGTGACGTCGAATACGATACCAAGCTCGTCAATACATTATCCTCGGGGATACTCTTTATCGTTGGGGGATTGACTATGTTTTTCGACGTTGTCTAACGTTCGACAAAGCCGAAAAAGCTTTGAATGACTGCCATTCTGGAGCTTGTGGTGGTCATATGTCTGGGTATGCTACTGCCCAGAAGATCTTACGAGCAGGGTATTTTTGGCCTTCTTTATTTAACAACTGCATAATCGTCGTTCAAAAATGCCATGCTTGCCAGACCTATAATCAGAAGATATGGTCACATCCTGCTCCTCTTCACCCTGTGGTCTTCGTTGGTCCCTTCACAAAATGGGGCATCGATTTCATGACATGTTACCCTCACTCGGTTGGGGGGCATAGTTACATCATTGTAGTCGTCGATTACTTTACGAAATGGGTCGAGGTGATGTCGACATTTGACAACACTGGAAAGACCGCAACATTATTCATTTTTAATCATGTCATAGCTCGTTTTGGTGTTCCCTAGGCTATCGTCACTAATCACGGTAGCCACTTCATAAACTTCATGATGTCTGAACTTAATGAAAAGTTGGGTCTTCGCCATGATAACTCAATGCCCTATTACCCACAAGCCAACGGCCAAGTTGAAGCAATTAAAAAATTTCTCATAACTATGCTCCGACGAATGATAGGGATTCATAAAACAAGTTGGCACACAATGTTTTTTTCGGCATTGTGGGCTTATCGGACATCTGTCAAGTCTTCTACTAGGTTTACACCTTTCTGGTTAGTTTATGGTGTGGAAGCCATTCTCTCAATTGAATGCGAGATACCCTCTTTAAAAATAGTTGTTGAACTCCTACCCAACACTTCTGCCGAGGAAGAACGTCGATTATATCTTATGCGATTAGACAAAACTCGACGCGATGCTACCCTAGTCATAGAAGCTCAGAAAAAGCGTGTCAAGTCCCAATACGACAAACATGTCAAGCCTCGTGTTTTCTCCGAAGGAGATCTTCTTCTCCTCTATGAACAAGATCACGATATGTTAGGATCTTGGAAATTCGAAGCCATGTGGCGAGGTCCTTATATCGTTCGACGAGTTTTGGAAAAAGGAGCTTATGAGTTGGTAGATTACGATGGTATCCCTTTGAGTGAACCAAGGAATGGGTTGTACTTGAAGAAGTACTATGCATAAAATCATCTATGCACGAGTACTTGTATTTTTAATGTATCATACTTCTTGTGTGTTACTATAGCTTGCTTTTGTCATTATCTGGTCTCTGCCCTTATGTGACGTTGTGTTTGATTTCTAGATGTCGGAGTATTTGCTACCCTATATTGGCTTCGCTGATGGCACTAGCCGTAGTACTCAGAACCTTGCTTCTGCTGCATGGGAAATTTACGCCCCTACAAACGAACTTGTCTCCTTACGAGGTCTGTGTCTCGGTCGTGCGACCAACAACATTGCAGAGTATAGCATCGTTATTGAATTATTGGTTGATGCTATCTCACTCAGAATCCGTCATTTGGTTGTGCAACTCAATTCGCAGCTTGTAGTACTACAATTAAGTAATGTCTATACTATTTGAAGTCCTACTTTGTTATGGGTGTATTTGCGAATTCGCCTCTTGGAACGTTATTTTGATTACATTGAATATCAACATATTCCTAGATGTCTAAATACATTAACAGATGCATTGGCTAACTATGTATTAGACAGACATTTGAATCATTTATAAATCAGTCACATCAATGTTCACACAACACATGATAAATCGGTAGAAGCTGTTTGTATATATAACGATCAAAAGAGTTTTTTACAAAAAGTTTTGTCCGAAGACCAAAATGTCAAAATATGAAGCTCATAACTTCTACAAAGTGATATCATGGATGACATTCACAGTAACACACGACTACCCGGGAAAATCTACAGAGCAGTTGACTCATGGACCCTGACACTCCTACTGTATGACGCTGATCACGTCGTGGAACCTCTTCAAGAGGCATGTCTGGAATATCTACGGTCAAGCCCTCCAGGTTTTGTTCCACTACTTGATAATCCTCGGCATATTGTGGCACTGGCGCTACCTCTCCTTGCCGCTAAATGGGAGAAGTACCATGAGGTCGGTAAGGTCCAACATTTGTGTCATCAAAAATGAATTTTGTTTTTAGTCTTTGAACGAACATATAAAAAACATTTTCATATGATAAAAATTCACAAAAACATTTAAAAGGAAAAAATGTGTGTACTTCTTACCAAGTTCCCCCCACTAAGCATCCTCTGGTAGTACTAAATCTGGATCTCCTCGGAAATCCAACCTGGCATAAGCATAATCGTCAACCATCAACATCTGTGGTTGCAACCAATCGAAGAAGGTATCATCATATTTGATGATTGGTCCAGCTACATGTCGGGCCATGAGCCGACACCATCTCAACATTCTTGGATCCCTAGGAGCCGGTAAATTCCACTCAACCTATAGCCTCAGTAATGGAACCCTCTCGAGAAAGAAGGACACTAACAAAGATCCATACACGAGTTGCTTCAGGTCGCTTCATCTGCATTTGGTCAACTGCTTTTTCATACTACGAAGCACTGCATCTTCCCAGTTAAAAACTCGAGGTTCAGTACACTCTATGGCATACTGGAAGTAACTCTGTAGCACCATGTGAGAAGCGGAACTCCCAGCCATCTGAGCTATGGTGAATAAGATAGTATGGAGGGTCAAATCCTGTACCCCCCAAATAACTACTTTTCCTTTCTTCCTCTCTGCCTCGGGAACACAGTGTAAGCGACAGCACTCACTCATGGGAAACCCACCACCTCTGCCACCAGTCAAGCTCACATGGTACCCATGTCGTGACAGTCCAGTCAAAAAGTAAATGTCCTCAATATCTAAGGATAGTGTGTGGACCCCCACATGAAATTCCTGCTAATCGGGATCCCACATATGCACCAGGTACTCTAATAACCTGACTTGGGCCCTCATGCCCAGGATACGAAAGTACTTCAGAAGGCCACAGTTTCTTAAAGCAGCAATAGTGGGTGGATTATTTCCAGCAATGTAATTTTCTTCTTCGTGCTCCCTTTTGCGCCATTCAAGAACCATTTTGATGGCCAATTACCTGCATAAGAAGCACAAAAAGAGGATTAACAACTCTATTCATGAATTGGTTCTCTTTCATTGAGTAAATTTAAAAAAAAAAAAAAAAATTCTTTGTGGTTCTCGCAGGTGCCCTTTAGGCACAGTGTGAGAACCTCGCAGGCTGTTGTGGGTTCACCTGCGAGAATGACCCATTCTCGCAGGTCCCGTGTAGCCCACCTGCGAGAATGGATGAGCGTAAGTAGGGCTCACAAAACCCACTCAAAAATGAATTTTAACCAATGAAAATGCAAAATTAAACCATGAAAGAGTAGAGGACAAAGAGACTACCTCATTGTTGCTGACAGCTCGATGAATGGACGGTCGTAACTCCCACAATCTGACATCGAACTTCGAGGGTAAAAGAGGGGTTTTTGGGCTCAAATAGTGGAAAATTGAAAATGATATGGTAAAAAGAGTTTTACTCCTTTTTATTTACTTTTACCATGTTATTTGGTTTTTTAATAATTATTTATTGATTAAAGCCTAAACCCTAATGTCCTTTTGAGTGTAACTTTTGCAGGCGTAATGACTTCGATGTTCATTTACAGGGATGCAGAGATAATTTTTCTTTTTCCATCGCATGTATTGATTGTTTTTTATGGTTTTTGTATAAAACCTCGAGCGTGGTCTTTGTCCGTTCTCGTGCTCGAAAATACATGAGAACGTGATTGAGCATACTTTTATCACTTTTTCGGGCTCAACAAGGTTATACGAAAAAAGGAACCCCCCTGGAGTCCTCTTTAATCTCTTTTCAGACTCTCTAAACATGAAAAGATAGCCGAGCGACCTTTCTATTTTCACACTCGATAAAGTATTTGAAGAAAGCATCTGGTGAGCAATAATTTATCTCTTTTTCGGTCTCATCGGAATATTTTACAAAAAAGGAACCGAGAGAGTTCTCTTTTAAGTTTTTTTCCATACTCTATAATCATGAAAAACCTTCGAGTTTTCTATCTCTGGACTCGTTAAACAAACATTGATAGATCCATAATGGGACCGAACCAATCCTTCTTAGGGTTCGTTAAACATACTCTGAAGGACTTATCCGAAGGATAAGTTTATATCAACAAGCATATGTTATCCTCCTCAAGCTTGCGTAAAAATAAAGAGGTACTCACCAGGAATGGTGGGGGAAAATTTGGGAAAGGGATATGTTATCATCTTCGTATTGATTAGCAATAAGTGTCGCTCTTGAACATGACACCCCCTATTCATTATATTTGAATCCGATTTGGGAAATCCATTTGTCTCTCATTCGATTTTCTACAAGGTCATTCCCTATGTCGTCTTTGAGTCAATGCTGCCAAATCATTGGTCGTGTCGTTCATATGTTCAAGAGAAGTCCATCTGAAACCTCTATTGAGTCAGCCATCTGCAGTTGTCCATTCTCTCTGTGTCGGCCTTCCCCATGTCCAGTTTAATTTACATCATACTCTATTTCACCTTCAAAATTTGTTACTCATTTTGTGTCATTGATGGGGATACATCAAGGCCCTCCTGTGACGAGTTTTGTTTCGTCGAATTCAGCTCATTATTTGGAAACAAGACTTAGAAATTCTTTGGTACCTTGGAGCTTGCATGCCTCAACAACAGGTTTCCTCGCTTTCGACAGTGGGTTTACATCATTGACCCCTGATCAAAATATTCCATCGGATGTTCGACTTCAACTCACTCATTCACACTCGATGGATTGTACTAGAGTACCTTGGGAGTCATTGAATTCAATGGTGATTTCGCTCGCACTTGTTAACAGTTTCATCAATGACCAGTAATCAAGTGGTTTCTACCATGTTCGACTTCGACACATGTAATCACATGGTTAGATTCGTACTTTGGGTGACGATATTGGAAGACCCTGGGTATCATCTCTTTGTCCAGGTTGCGATGGAGTATGTATAATCTGTGACACATAGATCCACTGTGTATGTCTCGTGGCTATGTCATCTCAATTTGAATTTTCTCACATAGATCCACAGTGTATTCCTGGTGGCTATGCTATATTTTGACGGCATGGATCCACAGTGTATGATTGGTGGCCATGACCCATGTCTACAATTGTCATCCATCCATGATTTGAGTATGGGAATGCCTACCTCATAATTGGTATATATGATATTCTACAGATGCTTGGTTGTTCGCAGGTTTTCGATTAGGTGTGCTCCTGGTTTCCGACACACACATGCAACTTACAAAGTCTTTCGGCTGTCACTGATTCCAGCCTCATACTTTGGGGGGCATTCTGTTACCCATGATTTTGGTCATCATGATGGTGTATTGATGATGGTGTACTCAAGCTCTTCATAAGAACTTTCTCCTGAGAAAAGTTACCTTCATCTCTTCCCAGAAAACATACTTTTAAAGAGGGTTTGCAGGCTGCTAGTATATCAGGATGTGAGAATGACCCATTCTCACAGGCTGCCTTAAGCCAGGGTGTGAACTTCTCGCACTGTTCTGAATAGATAGGGTGCGAACTCATCCTAAAGCATGGAAAAAGATGAATTCTTGATGGTTCTAGAAGGGAATCTTCTAGAAGAATGGGTTGGCATTTGAATGGTTATCCTTGTACTAGATTCCCTAATATTGTGGGCTCATTCTTATCCAAGTAACTATCTCATTCTCTCCTATATATTGAGGGAATTCTCATGGAAAAGGTTAAGCAAGATTCATTGGAGAATTGGTGAAAGAATTGTGTGAAGGACTTAGCTTGAACAGGAGCTTGGAGACTCTAGTTAGTCTATCAAGAGGATTTGATCTTCTTCCTGCAAGGATTGAGCAAGTGTGTGTGTGTTGGAGCCAAGAGCCATCGAAAGGAAGCTTGCGACATCAAGGCTATCAGGTTGTAATATTTACTTTCAATTAATATGATATAGTGGCATGTCCCTTTCCCATAAAGTTATTCTCACTTTATTGTGCAATTCCTTGATCATACACATAAGTTGACAGTTGAATATATTTTTCTATCATCACTTTGGTTGGTTTGTGTTGTCTTGGTATTGACCTCACGAGAGCACCGGAGTGAAGCGGGAGCAACAGAGACCCTAGGAAGCGATACCAAGGTATGTTACTTGTTCCTTCCTACTATCTAATTCAATGGTCGAAACTTAAGGAAAGAGTCATGTCCTCTCCTGTTTTGTTCTAGATCCAGGTGGATCTAGGGAGATCTGTTAGTGTTCGCACCTACCGATTAGTCTGATAACACCCAACAACTATTGGATCACTTTAGAGTGGAAGGACAGGATAAGAAAAGAATAAGAGTTGTTGGAGTTAAACCAAGGCAAAGCGACATCGTAGATAGATCAAGCCGTTAATCTAAGATTATGATCAACAAAGAACATTCATTTCGGGTTAAAAGTTATGAGGAGGTTGCACTTCAGGGAATCTCACTTCAAATGAATTGTGAAGTCGGGAAATAGAATTACTCGAAGTCCCAAAGGTCAAAATTTTGAAATCACTCTTAGTCGTTGATATGAGATACATTTCTGATAACATTTTGACCATTATATCAAGGATATGAATATGTGCCATATAGGGAGATATATGTCAACCGACCACGTCATAGAGGACACATGGCATAGTTAGACAATGACAAGTGTCAATATGAAATCAACAGTTCAGGAACATGTAAATCATGAATCTGAGTGACACGTGGCAACCACTTGACCCGTGTCATGTTAACAAGTGACATCAGCAAGTTACGTCACTCCGATATTTTTACTTCAGGAGTTTCACCACCAACAAATGACAAAGTCCGGAAGTCCCAAAGGCCGAAGCCATGAAGGAAAAAGTGCTGAAGTTCCGAAGGCCAAAGTCCCAAAGGATGAAGTCTCAAAGAGCCAAAGTTACGAAGGACAAAGTCCCAAAGTCCCGAAGGCCGAAGCCCCAAAGGGATGAAGTCTCGAATTGGACATGAGTTGTCCGATATAAAGAACACTTCAGGAGCATTCTCTATCATTTATCAAGTACAATGGAAGGATAACATAAGTGAAATAACTGAAGTCCCGAAGTATATGAGAATCGTCCATCTAATCGGGAGATTAAAATGTGACCATTGATTTTGATAAGTGATCAAGCACTCGCTTGGCCTAGTGCCTCGTCACCACCTATGGTCATTTGGAATAAGAGAAATAAAGGAGTCCCTTAAGTTGATAATCCCATGGTTTTATTTTATCATTCATATGTGAATGGTTTGAAGGAAGCGCCTCTGCAGAACTCAGTTTCTGCAATATTTTCATAGATATAAAATCAAGTTAAAAAGAAATCAATCCATACCTGTGATTGATTTATGAAAATAACTCTAACTAAGTTAAAAGAATTTACATTAATGTTTGAATAATAATAATGATTATTGTTAATATTAATGAAGAGGTGCAATGGTCCAAACAAAGGGACACAATGTTTCATAGCTCACACCAGTTGGAAGAGTATATAAATGAGAAAGAGTGGTGAGAAGATAGTGTCTCTGTAGTCCAAAATAGAAGATCAAAAACAAAAGAAGATTCCAGGAAGGAAAGATGAAGATACTTATGTAGTGAGGGTGGAAGGGAGGAGCATGGAAGGATACATATCCTTACCAAGCAAATTGTAATTTACAAGGGATTTGGTGCTTCCTAGGGTTGGTGCCCTAAATACAAGGGAGTTGGTGCTTCCTAGGGTTGGTGCCCTAAAAACAAGGGAGTTGGTGCTTCCTAGGGCTGGTGCCCTAAATGCGAGGGAGTTGGTTCTTCCTAGGGTTGGTTCCCCTAAGAAGGGGATTGGTGTCTCCTAGAGTTGGTGCTCTAAAGAGGATTGATTTTCTTCACTATTATTTATAAAACCTTGTAATTGATATTAAATATATTTATATAATTGATTTTACATACAATTCATTTTTGGTTCATTGTGATAATCAATAAAATATAAAAAGGAATTGTTAATAGTTAAAAAGGGTAATATTGATTCACCCCCCCCCCAATATTCCAACAATTGGTATCAAAGAAAGGTTGCCTTCAACATAGTCTAACAACTGGAAGGTAGATCTTGAAGATGGATCAACAAGAGGGAATTTCTAACAACAAAGAACCATTGTTCAATGGAGGAGGCTATACACTATGGAAGGTAAGAATGAAAAACATCTTGTTGGCTCTTGGTTTTGATATTTGGCAATATGTTGAAGATTGTTACACAACACCAACTGCTCCACCCAAAGATGTTGCAAGCAAGAAAATCTGTAATGAAAACTCAAGAGCAGTTAATGGAACTCTAGGAGGGTTGGCTAATTCCATATGTGTGAAGATTATGCATTGTAAATCAGCCAAATAAATCTGGTACAAGTTGGAGGTTTTATATTAAGGAGATGACAAAGTCAAAGAAGAAAAACTACAGACCTGTAGAACTCATTTTGAAAATATGAAAATGAAAGAAGAAGAAAAAATTGTTGAATACTTTCATAGGGTAGATGAAGTGGTCAATTCAATCAGAGCAGCTGGAGAAGAACTTGAAGATAAACCTATTGCGAAAAAAATACTAAGGTTGTTACCTATGAGATATGATGCCAAGATCTCTTCAATTGAAGATAGGTATGATCTTGACACACTCATAGTTGATCAACTCCATGGAATTTTACAGCATATGAAATGTGAACAAAGAATGATAAATCAACAAAAGATGAAACAAACTTCAAAGCATCTAAGACAAATATGAGGAAGGAGAAAAAGACCAATGATGAGTTATCAGATATATCAGATGTAGAAGAGGCCAACTTTATAAAGAAACTCTAGAAAGGATTTGGAAAATATAAAGGAAAGTTACCTTTCAAATGTTTCAACTGTGGAGGAATTGGACATTTTGCCAACAAATGTCCCTATCCCATACAACAGGAAAATGATGAAGAAGTTCACAACCAAGAAAAACAATACAAGAAGAAATTTTATAAGAAAAGAAAAACTTCTACTCTAAAGAAGATACCAACTCTTCATACATGAGTGAAGATGAAGATTCATATCTTTTGTTTATGGGAATTAAAACTCTAGATGATAAACATCCATAAGATGAAAAAGAAGGGAACTTTGAAGAAGAAATCCTTGGTGTAATTTAAGAACTAGGAAAAACTTAAAAACAAAACAGGGTACTAAGAATAGAGCTTCTAGAGATTAAAGAAGATACTAAATCAAGAAAGAGGGAAATTTCCAAAACCCTCAAGGAGTCAGAACAGACCATCAATGATTTGAAGTCCCAACTCCTGGAAACTAATAAAACTAAAGAAATCATTTTAAAACAGCTTAGTGATAAAAAACAAGCATGTGAGAAACTAGAAGTTGAGATCAAGGTGCTAAAAAGTGAACTTGAGAAATAAAATAAGAGATGAAACTTTGGAAATAGTTCAAAGATATTGGATGAATTTCTTAGTAGCCAAAGGTCACCAAACAACAAGACTGGTTTGGGATACACCCAAAAATCAACTTCTACATCACAAGGATCTGTCAAAATACCAATTAGTTATGTAGATACTCTAAAGGGACCCTTAAGAAGAGAAGATAATAAGTAAAATATATACCATTGAACATTGTTCCACATAAACATAAATCAACATTCCCTACTAAATTAATAAATGACAGGAAGAATACAATCACCAGAAGGAATCCCCTTAATAAATATCTATTCATTGGATATTATTACTCTTGCAATAATTTTGGACATAGGGCCTACATTGCAAAGCTTATGGACAATACAATAATAGAAATGTCCATAGATATAATAATAATTGGTACAATATAGAGAAGAAAAACTACAACTCATTTACTCCTTTGCAAAACTTCAATATTGAATGTAAAAAATGAAACAACTATGGTCATAAAACCAAAGAATGTAGATTACCAATGCAATCCCTAAAAATAGGAAGCCCTAACAAACTGAATAAGAAGACATGGAAAAGAAAATTTGAAGTACCAAACAAGAAAGATGATGAAAATATTGCTCCTGAAATTGATGAAGTTAATAATAAGAGATTGATGGATAAAAATTCTAATAAGGAATATAATAATCAAAGCTATGCATACAAAGTAGAACAAACTCAAGATATGAAAACTCCTAAAGAAAAATCTGACACAAATCCAAAACTTGATAATGTCATAAAAGAAGATTATCCATTTCCCAACAAATGGAAATTAATAGAGGAATATTCTCAAGACAAGGATAAAGAAGCTTCTGGTGCACATAATAGTGATGTTGATGATGAATCTACAATAGTAGAACAACAAGAAGAATTGAGTGATTATTATCTCAAAAAAATTTCAAATCTATTTTAATGGTACACTGAAACTCCTTCTCAAAGAAAAATTAAAAAAAAATAAGGGAAGGAGAATTTAGGGAAGAGCTAAAATCTATTCCCATTGATGCTCCTATGAGTATTGAAGCACATAAAAACAAATAGGATCATCGGAAGCATCATGGTTTAATGATATAACTCTACGCAGGATATGACATAATTTATTGCAGGCCTTTATATTCCTAGGAATGGTGTAGGTTATGTATTGGTCTTAGAATGGTTACAAGTGGAAAAAACCATAAATGCAAGTTACTATGTTAGAAAGAAATGGAGTAAATGGAAAATTCTTCAGTAGTGAGGTGACAATGAAGATATATTGAGTAAAAATATGAAAATCAAAAGACTGGTTAGAGATATTGTCAAGAAGAACCACCCCTTCATAAACAAAGAGGAAGAGAAGTTAGAAGTAGAGAGAGAAGATTGACAGGGGGAGTCATTCAGTTATGACAGACACAGTATTATTGCAGGAGGAGTTACCTGAGTTCATATTCTAGTCAGAAGTATACAGAAAAACATGGATTTACCATAGGGGGATCAATCCTTTTCCATTGATGTCAAAGGGGGAGAGTAACTTCATAGGAGAGAAGCATCATCACAGGGGGAGATTGTGTATGAAGTTTGTGTGTTTCCATTAATGACAAAGGGGGAGATTGTTGGACATAGTGTCATTAATGTGTTGTCATTGATGTCAAACAATATAAAAGTATGCAAAGTTCATGTCAAATAAATATATGTAGGTATCATTGATGCATTGTCATTGATGTCAAACAATATGACAATATGCATAGACACAATCTTAGGAAGGTTAGCGAATGAAGATCATGAGCCCATAAGAGATGACATGATGAAGCTCAGAAGGGAAAGCACAAATCAAGGGCAGGGATTGATTACAGAGCATGAAGGGAGAATTAAACAAAGCGCTAATTCCAAACCCACAATTAGTATAGATCGTCGATTGTCACCCACCAAATAGATCTACGGTTGGCATCAATTCCTCTACCAACGAGCAATTTTCCATTGTGGAGCTCGATGATAGTTTTAAATGTTGTGCTAGTTGGGACCCCACAATCATCCTTGATCGCTGATCTGTTGGTTGTGGAGCCTGATTATCTTCCTGATTAAGAGGTCCTTGCTTTCAGCCGTTTTTATACCCCATGAAGTATTTACACCCCAAAAGTATGTACACTCTTCCACGCGGGGGAGTGCAGAGGGGGGGTACCCCCTCTACGGGGTCTGGGGGGGCTATCCCCCTGGCTGGGGGGTCTGGGGGCAAGCGGGCCCCCAGCGGGGGTTCGGGGGCGAAGCCGTCAAAGAAAAAAATTCCTTGTAAAAGTATATTGTAATTTCATTGTAAATCTGGACCGTTCATTATAAGGTCGCAAATCTAATGGTAGAGATTATGTTAGGGTTTTTTTCCCTAGAAGGAAACCCTCTTTTATGAGGGAAATGTATTGCAGCTATGGAGGATGGTGAATATTGTATTTTGAGAGAGGAGACTGTGAGAAAAAGAAGAGGAATTTACAATGGGTTTTGCTGTAGGTTGTATCACTTTATTTGCTGGATAATAATAAAGGAAGGACCTGGCAATTTCTCTGGTGGACATAGCCCACACTGGGTGAACCACGTAAATCTGTGTCTCTCTTGTATTGTGTGTCTTCTGTGTTTTGTTTCTGCATTTGTTTTATTTTATTTCTTCGCGATCCTGTTTTTCTAACAACTGGTATCAGAGCATAAGGTAACTCGCAGGAAAAGAGGGTTCCTGGTTCGAGTGGGAGCAATGTCGGAAGATGGAAAGTTTAGGGTCGAGAAATTTAATAGCCAAAACTACCAGTTATGGAAGATGCAGAT
>ML781708.1:930341-950600 GCA_009831015.1 Picea engelmannii
TATATATATATGAGTAATTATGCAACGAATAAGACAAACAAAATGCAACATTCAAACAAATTTTGTGAAAAAATACCTAGAACAATCATTGGCAACATTGTGTGCTCCCTCTTTGTTGATATCCAAGGAGGATAGTTATAGTTTATAACAAAAATAGGCCAAAATGAGTAAATAGACTCGAGCTCACCAAATGGATTGACACTGTTAGCTTCCAATGAAATACTAACATTATGAGTTGCTTCTTTAAAAATTGGCCATCTTTCTTCGCTGTTCCTAATTGCATAACCATATGTAGGAATTTTAAGAACATCATCTTCGCTTATGTTTCATGCATGGTAATCCATAAACTATGCAATTCTTTGGAACCTGAAAAATCGTTGCAAATGTGGAATTATTGGAATATGACGAAGAACCTTGTGAGGCACCTTTTTTGTTACTTGATCAGTTTGATATCTATTTTTTTGACATTGAGGGCATTTTGTTTCCGATGCATATTGTCCACAATATATAATATGATCATTTATACATGCATCAATATCCTGATATTCCATTCCAATATATTTCATAATGGCATGCAACTCTCGGTATGTGCGAGGTAAATTATTTGATGGTGGTAAGAAAAATTCACCTAACAATATGCAACACAAAAAATAATTGGTTAATGTAAATAATAGTAATAAAAATTATTTCATCCTTAATTTACACATTAATTGACACTAAAAATAGAGAAAAATAAAGTAAACCTTTACATATAATATGTGAAAATTTATATTACGTACCTTAGGATTTGTGTGAGAAAAGTGTTTGACAAACCATTCAATACCTTCAAGTTCACCAACAACATTATAGTAGAGAGAATATTTGTTCTTCAGTCTTCATAAAGGGGTTGTGTTGCCTTCTCAAGCAAAGGCACATCATGAATATCATTAAAGTTTTCCTCATCGATTGGATTAAACATGTCATAGATCAATCTATTTGTCCCATCATTCGGCTCAAAAATATTATCGGCGTCATCTTATTCCATAGGATTGACTTGATATTCAATATCCATACCATCTTCCACATCTTGTACATCAATATTTCTACTACTACTTGGCAGATATTTATATGGTGACAAACATCTAGTAGGCTTTATCTTTAGAATTACAAACAATCAATAAATTTAGTGTATATTAAAAATATTAAAATGAAAGAAATTTTTATAAATACAATCAATACAAAGACATATATAATTACTAACTTACCATGGGACAATATGTATGCCCCCCTTCACAATGCCCATAACTCCAACAACATCTTTCAACTATTTTCCTTACAAGTCTTCTTCTTTTCAAGCCCTTGGATTGATTGCAAGGGAAATAACATTTCCCATTAGTACCGACTTGTTCCTCCAATGCAACCCACCTAGAAATTGTTCTTTCACTCTCTTAAGGTGTTGGCATTGGGATTTCCTATATACAAATATATTCTTACAGTACAAATGTCAACAATTTATATTTACCCCATATGTACTAGATAATTAATCTATTTTCGATTTATTAAAGGTTTATAATAGTAGTCAACAATTAATCAATAAATCAAAACCATATTGTTTTACCACATAATTTCCAAAGCTTGACTATAATCAAACAATAAAATAGAACTAGACCAAGACAAATTGTATAGTAATTAAATGGAATTGAGTAGACATGTTCATGCCTATTTCCTACGCAAAAATTTGTGTCCCCAAATGAAACAAGGCCTACAGGTTAGGGATCCAATCAGGGTATTTAAAAAAGAGACAAAGTAATATTAAAAATTTGTAACCTTCAAAGTACAAAATTTGAGCTATGCAGATAAAGAATTGGATTTGAGGCAAGTAGCACATATAAAAAATACTAATAAATCATGAAACGAACAATGATCATAAAAATCTTTTATAATCATCACACCTACAACAAAATAGTCAAAATCACTCGTTGGCGTCGATCTTCCAATGAATGTTGACTATGTCAAAGTTGACCAAGTCAGTGACTGTTAAATTGTTTTCAAAGGGGTAATTGGAATTCTCTACGATAGTCAATATATCAATGAACTATCGTCAAAAGATTGACAGATATAGAAGTTCGTCGGAAGTACGACGATCATCAAGGTGCCCAGAAAAAAAATGATTAAAATTTTAATTGTATGTCATAATTTGTGATGATATGATTAATTTTATCCTTATCGTCAGAGCTTTTGTCAAATTTTAACCCCATATGTAGTGGTGAATGTCTATTCTAAGAAAGTAGGTAAAAATCTCATAATACTTGTCCTTTATGTTGATGACCCAATTCTCATTGATAGTGACCCTAAACTTTTCAACCATGTGAAATCCATCCTTAAGAAAAAAAAATTGAATGATATACTTAGGTTATTTGCATTATTTCCTTGGCCTCTAAGTATTGAAATCCAAGTAAGGAATTTCCCTTTCCCAGTCTAAGTATACATATGGCCTTCTTCCCTTCTTTCACATGTAAGATTGTAAATCAACCCCTTATCCATTCCAATCTAGTGTCAAAATTTCTTCCACTTTGTACCATCAATTAGTTGGTATCCTTTTATATTTGACTTGTACTCATCATGGTTTTCGATTACTCTTGGTCTTGTTTCTTAGTATACACTTACACATATCCCTATGGTGTAGAGTAGTATGTGAGGGAGTGCGTTGTTAAGGAACTCTGTAAGTGAAGTCTCTAGTTCGAAACCTATGGGGACACCTCAAATCCAACCATGTTAAGGGTTAGTACGGTCCAGGTCGGGTGTGATCCCTGGATGATTTTAATGGCTTATATTCCTCTAGGTCGTGGCATCTCAACCACAGGCCAATCCTGTAAGTTAGGGATATTTAGATAACAAAAAAAAGTATACACAGACACCCCATGAGAGCCATTGAAAAAAAAAAAAGTTTACTTCATTATATCAGAGGTACAATGCAATTTGGGATCCATTATAATTCAGGGGGGGATATTTTGTTTATTGTTTTCTCTTATCTTGATTGGGATAGTGACCCTGATGATCAAAATTGTAGGTTATGTTTTCAGTCTTGGTTTCATACCTGTCATTTGGGATTGTAAGAAGCAACAAGATCTTGTTATTTATTTATAAAAATAAAAAAATCAAGTAGTAGTTAATACAAGTCAATAAGCCATGTGGATTTGATAGATCCTCTTAGAATTTGGATTCTAGCAACAACATTTGACCACACTCTAGTGTGACAACCAGAGTGACATAAAAATTACCAAATATATAGTTCAAAATCAACACAACAAACACATTGACCTACACATGCACTTCATGAGAAATCTTATTCAATATTGCATTCTTAAATTTCTCTTTTTCCCTAGAGATGATCAAGTTGTAGACATTTTCATAAAGACTTTTATAGAAGTGAATTTTCCAAACTTTGATCTATGTTATGAGTCCAGGAAGTTGTTATTAGGGGGGGATAGCCTCTAATGCCTCCTTATTTATCCTATTGTGTCACCTTTATAAATCCTTCAATCTTATCCCAAATTGTTATTAAGGGGGGATGTTAGGATATTTAGACTCTTAGGAGTTAGTTAAGATCAACTTGGTCTAAAGTTTATTTATGTAAAATGTGTTTCTTTAGTGTGTTTCCTTAGTATGCATTGGTTGTTGAGCATACACTTATACTGAGAGGGGGGGGGTGAATAAGTATAAGACAAATGTTTACTTTTTCAAACATTCATCAACCATAAGAAAATGATCACATTGTAGAACATGGAACATAATATTTATGTGGAAACCCTTTCGGGAAAAAACCATAAAAATTTCTCTTTATAATTCATTGTAGGCACCATCGTACTATTACAAATATTTGTAGGCACCAACCTACTAGAGACACCAATCCCCACTGGTAAAAATCTTGGTAGGCACAAACCTACTCTTACATACCTTCATAGACACCAATCCCCACTGCTAAGCACCAACTTAGCAAGAGACACCAATCTCTTACATATATTTGTAGACACTAATCTATTGGAGACACCAATCCTCACCACTAAGCACTAACTTATAAAGAGGCACCAATATATTTATGTGAGTTGCATCAACCTTCACTTAGTCTGCTTACTACTTCTTCCTTCACTAGGTCTTCTTGCTACTTCTAGATTAAAAAGGTATACTCACTAATTCTTCCTTCATCAGGTCTACTCACTACTTCTACCTTTACCAGGTCTGACCAAAATTTGAATTTCCAAATGGTAACTTTCTCAAACCTTGTTGTTTTGGGCCTCATCCAAAGAATGAATGAACTTGTACAACATTTCACGTATCCAATTTTTCAAATATGATTCTAAAATTGTTACCTGAGGTACTTTTGTATGTCTCCTCTATTATCTAAAATTTTCATAATCTAAAAAGTCCCAAAAACAATTATTGTGAAAATGCCAATCTTACCTATTTGAAACTAATTTCATGAGAATTAAAGAACCCTAACTTCCACAGAACATATATCCAAAATTATAGTGAACCAAAATATTAATTTTGTAACACATGTATACCAATATATCTCCTCTATCTCTACAAAGTTTGAAGGTCTAAAACATCCCAGAAAATAATTTATAGTGAAAGTTCCAAGCTGACGTGTTTGAAACTGATTTCAAAAGAATTCAGGAACCCTAACTTCCATAGGTCATATATTCGAAATTATAGTGCAAAAACATCTGAAATATGTACCACATGTGCACCAACATCGCTCTTCTATCTATGAAAATTTTAAAGGTACGAAACATCCCAAAAATTAAGTTATAGCGAAAGTTCCAAGATTACCTATTTGAAACTTATTTCAAGAGAATTTAGGAACCCTAACTTCCATAGGGAATATATCTAAAAGTATAGAGAAATATCAAATGTGATTTTTAACGCATGTACACCAATATATATCCTCTATCTTTGAAAATTTTCAAGGTCTAAGACATCCTAGGAAATAAGTTATAGTGAAAGTGCCAAGGTGACCCGTTTGAAACTGATCTCAGGAGCATTCGGGAACCCTAAATTCCCTAGAACATATATCTAAAAGTGTATTGAACCAGAATATTAAATTTGTAAAACATGTAAAAAATGATGTATCCTCTATCTTTGTAAAGTTTCAAGGTTTACAACGTCCCATAAAATAATTTATAGTCAAAGTGACACGATGACTTGTTTGAAATTGATTTCAGGAGCATTTAGGAACACTAACTTCTACAGGGAAAATCTCTGAAAGTATAGCGAACCGACAAATGAAATTTGTACCACATGTACACCATGATATCTCCTTTGTCTCTTCCAAATTTCAAGGTTTGAAACATCCTAGAAAATAAGTTATCATGGAAATACCAAGATGACATGAAACTGATTATGCAATTCAATCTTTTCTAATCCATTTCACACACACACACACACACTTTATCTCAATGATTTCTTTTTTTATACCTTTTCATAACCCTTCATGAAGGGACATTTCCATTAATTACATAATTAATTCCAAATACCATGGGAAAAATACTCCAAACCCATGGGTTTGAAACTACCATTTCACTTTTTACTTTTTCACATGCACCCCTTTTTAATATACTTGTATACCTATATATATAAATCATTGTTGGATTTTTTTTGTGTATTGTAATGTTGTAATATGACAATAATGACATAATTAATCCTTTGAAATCAATGACAATAATTCCAAAAATATTCCCATTTGTCATTGATGGCAATCCTACAATGAAACACATAGTCCACCATTCATAGAAAGAATTCTCCCCTTGTCTGCAACTCTTCGTAAATCTCCCGGGAATAGAGAGAATTCTCCCCCTATTTGAAAATATCCCTATTTGAAATCAATGGAAAAGTGATGATCTCTATGAAATTGTGTTTCTCCTTAACAAATCGATCACAACTCCAGTCAACTGTCATATTAGGTCTGAAACATCCCATAAAATAAGTTATAGTGAAAGTTCCAAGATGATCTGTTTGAAAGTAATTTCAGGAGAATTCAAGAACCCTAACTTCCATAGGAAATATCTCTGAAATTGTAGCACAACAAAATCTAAATTTTTTACCATATGTACACCAAGATATCCCCTCCATCTCATCCAAATTTCAAGGTTTGAAACGTCCTAGAAACAAAGTTATTAGAAAAATGCCAAGATGACCTAAAATTGATTTCACAATTTAATATTTTCTAATCCATTTTTCACACACACACACTTTCTCTCAATTATTTCTCTTTTTATACTTTTTCATAACCATTCATGAATGGACATGTCCCTTAATTAAATAATTGATTCCCAATACCATGGGAAAATACCCCAAATACCATGGGAAAATACCCCAAACCATGGGAAAATACTCCAAACCCATGGGTTTGAAACCACCATTTCAATTTTTACTTTTTCACATGCACCCCTTTTTTAATATACTTGTAGACCTATATATATAAATCAATCTTGAAAATTATGAGTGTATTTTAATGTTGTAATATGACATTAATGAAATCATTAATACTTTGACATCAATGACAATAATTTCAACATTGGTATGAATTTGTAGTTATGTAATCCAATGGTCATGATGTGTTCTATACATAAAGTGATCCAATAGTTCATATTCTTATTGATACTAATGGCTATATTGATAATTTTGTTAACACCTAATTGGTCTAATATCTCTATTTAAAGAGCATGGAGGGTCATTGTTAATGATTGATTGTGAGAAACTCCTATGTAAATAAATTCCTTTTGCATTATTATATTTCCTCAAGTGACTGTGTTGGTTGGGGCCATGAACTATTTCCCTCTTTGAGGGTTTTAACCATGTAATACACTAGTGTATTGATCTTTGATATATTTGTGTGACTAATTGCTTAAGGTGTTTGAACTATGTGGAAACAACTTTTTTCTGAACAATATGAAGGTCGAAATTGAAGACATTGTAATGGTGACAAGGATCCCTATTGATTTCTTTGGGACAATGGAGAAAAAATACTCACCGTAGAGGCCAAACAAAGATTTCTTATACCATTTCAATCCATGGAGGACACTGAGTAGGGTGTGAAAAGGACTAGTTTGCAAGAACCTTGGGATGAGGTGGCCCTCCACCTAATGAGACACATCACATGTGAAGGAAGATACAACCTAGTACATGCATACCACTTCAAGCTGTTATACCAATTGAGGTATTAATCAAACCAGATGCTTAAGGAAAACATAAGTGTCCCACGTTTCTTTCTCCAATCCATCAAAAAGATGCGCACAAAAGTATAGGAAGGGATGCCAACATCTTTAACCCACCATGGTGTTGGGATAAAGAAGGAGACTTATTCCCCCATGAAAAAATGGGATACCATCCATGCTTTGTTGGCTTTGTTAGAATATAATAGGTTGAATATTCATCACATGGATGTGAAGAAAAATTTATTGATTGGATATTTGAAAGAGAATGTCTACATGTCTCAAATAGGACGATTTGTTGTGAAGGGTCAATAACATAAGGCATGCAAGCTCATAAAGCGTTTGACTGGCCTAAAGAAAGAACCTCATGCGTCGAATGAAAAGCTAATTGATCACCTTTTGAAGGTCAATTTCAATCACTTTGATCTTGAT
Source organism: Picea engelmannii (assembly GCA_009831015.1). NCBI lineage: Eukaryota > Viridiplantae > Streptophyta > Pinopsida > Pinales > Pinaceae > Picea > Picea engelmannii. The sequence goes on from ML781708.1 coordinate 937,967, forward strand.
GATGCAACTTTGTTTGTCAAGAAAGTTGGAAGAATGATTTTTTATCTCGTGGTGTATGTAGATGATCTTTTGATAATAGGGTAAAATGAAGAATATATTGTATCCATAAAGAATGAATTGAATAATAGTTTTGAGATGATAGACATAGGACATCTCCACTATTACTTGGGTATTGAAGTAACTCTTAATACAAGGTATATATTATTCTCCCAAAATAAGTACATTGAAGAGTTGTTGAATAAATTTTGCATGGTTTATTGTAATACTCTCTCTACTCGAATGGAGAAAACATTGAAGAAAACATCAAAATAAGGGAATAAATTTGAGGATGCATATTGTCCCTTGACCAATTTTTGGGAGTTTCTTTTTCATGTTGACCTACTCTGAGACTTCGACAACTTGTCAAAGGTGGACCGCAAGACGAAGTGGAGACCATGGGATCCCGACCCCCTTTTGGGCCCTTTTTGGGGTTTTTGGGAATATGTAACGGGAAGGGGATGTCGGCCCATGGGTTTACCCATGTTTAGCCTACTTTGTATGTATATATAGATGTCTAGGCCATATACAGAAGTAGTGAAATCGACATCTATGTGATGTAGGCTAAGTTCAAAGAGTTGAATCTATGTGATCAAGGATTTATGCATCCTGTGTAAGACTTTCAGAGTTGAGTGCAAGTCCCTATGAGAGACTGTATAAGGCTTTGTGCTATAGTGCCAGGAAAAAGGATCTAGTGAGCTGCGCACATATTTTGTCCTGTGCAGAGTAAGTCTTTTGAGGCTTTGTGCTTGTAACCGATTGATTGAAGACAATAAAGAAGAAGAGTTGTTGGACATATCCCCAGGGTGGGGGTGAACCATGTAAACATTGTGTTATGTGCTTTGTGCTTTGTCTTGATGTGTTCATATGTTAATATGCTAAGTGCTTTGATATGCTTAAAAATATCTATTCATGATTGGTGCTTATTATATGTGAGAATGTTAGATCTGATCTAGGTAGTCATGCTTAGTGTTGATATGCTCATTCTGATCCATTTGTATATGCTAAGTGCTTGAATACTGTAGATTAGTGTGAATACTGCGAAGCTCTATTATATCAACGAAGTGAATAGTGCTTACATATTAAGGAATTGATGGTTCTAAGAGATGTATTAATTATTATAATCACGGATTTGTGTCCCAACTAAGTTTACAAACACCTAAGTCTTGCAACCACCCTTGCCTCTACCTCGGGTGAGATTTCATCTGCTTCAAAGGTGTTTCCGAAAGGGCCGGTAGTTAGGGTTTTGTTGGTGTGCTATTGTAGCATTGAACCCTGGATCCACCCCAGTGCCAACAAATGGTTTCATTGCTAGGACCTAAAATTGTGATTGTTGGGAACTGAGAAAGAAGAAGCTTTGTGCAAAAATTCATCCTGAAATTGTAAAATCTTTGTGCGTAGATTTGTGCCCTAGTGCACAGTGTTCTACTTGACTTATAAATCTCTATGCTAAAGAAATAAGGTTAGATCTGAAAGAAAGAAACCCGAGCTAAAGAAAGAAGATCAGATCTGAAGGAAAGAAGCGAGATCTGAATGCTCGATGCTCTAAGGAAAGTAAAAGTAAGAATTTTCAATTAAAAGAGGCAAGATCTGCAAGCTCTGTGTTCTGATAAAGGTAAGAATAGTTAAAAAAAAATTATGGAATCTTTGTGCTCTGTAGAAGTAAGATAAGTAGAAATTTTTGTTTCTAGAGTATGGATCTAGGTATGATTGATGGGATCTGTCCTAGCCTGAAAACTAGGGCACTAACAGATGAAACAAGGTTTGATATGAATAGATCTAATAAGAATCATGAAAGATATGTTATACCTATGCGTAGAAAAAATGTTTGGACTAACAAATGGATGCATGATCCTAGAAAGAGTTTGTTGCAGGTTAGCTCATACGATCCTAGCGCACAGTACAAAAGAGGTTGGGGATCATTTAAAATAGATAGAGGATTAAATCTCTATTATAGTTGCAGAAGACCGGGACATCTGGCTAAGGAATGTCTTGGAAGAATACCTAGTTGTCTTTGTTGTAAGGCTATGGACCATGAAGTGTTGGATTTCCCTAGAATGATCGCTAAGCTTAAAGGAACAAATCCGAATCAAGAAAACCCTAAGACAGATCTAGATCCTAAGGCTATAGCAGAACCCCAAAAAGAATCAGAGAAGGTATTACTATAGATGAAAGACACCTTGGATGATCACCAACATATTATATTATCAAAAACCTTTAAAGAAAAAGAATGCATTGAAGCAAGAATAGGGGACTTTGACATTGACTATGTTCTACATGAGGACACACAAGTCAATATCATGACATAAATGACTTGGGAAGATATAGGAAGGCCTGCTACGATCCCTTCACTTGGAGGAATAGGGTTATTCAAAGGAAAGCTGGTAAACTTATGTGGGAGGCTTGCTCAGATACCTATGACCATCAATGGAACTTCGACAGAGGAAAATTTTGAGATTATTAAGTTTATTGAAGACAACGCCCCATTTACCATGTTAATAGGAAAACCTTGGACTAATAGAGCTCAAGCCATACGAAGGGAAGAAGAAGAAGCCTTGGAGCAGAAGAAGCAAGACTTAAAATATTTCATGACTAAAAGGATCACACAATTAATTGAAGAACAGGAGAACAGATCGAAGCTATTTGACACTAGTGACCTTGATGTCAAAGATGTAGGAACATCAGAGGACTCCCATAAGATTGAAGTACCTATCCGAGACAAAGAAAAGGTATTAACCCCGATTCCTAGGAAATAATCTCAACAATGCACAATGACTATGTTAAAATATGATAAGAATCAAAATGGAAAAAAAGACTACCAAGACGAAGCTCACTGGAAATAAGGCTAGAAAGATAAGTAAGAAGAGGGCTAATATTGAAAAGTTACAAAAGATTCTAGAGGGAACTTCACAGAAAGAAAATTTGTAGAATTAGAGCTTTGCCAGGATATTATAACAGTGACACATGGCACTTCTCCACGGAGAAGCAATATAGTCGTTGGACCCGATATATCCATTCGACTTCCGCTCTGAATGGACAGAAAAGAAATAAAGGTTCCTCATCAGGCCATTGGACCGTTCCATAGCGGATTGTACAAGAGTTAATAGGGGCTCATAACCATTGCACGTGAACCATTGTCGAGTTGCCTACTTATCCCTTCGCACCATGCACGAAGAACACTTTTTCTAACTGAGAATTTGAAGCCCGCAGACTGAATGAATTGCATGCAATGATCATTGTGCCCTTGCTAGCATTCCATTGCAGTGTCTAAGTCCATCGTGACCCCAATAATTTTAATCCCGAGTGCGTATGTCTGACACACTCACCACAGTTGAAGAATCAGTGACAAAATTTCTCCTCGACTTGATGACTGAAAGAGTCATGTCGGAGAGAGGAATGTCTACAGGTGTACAAGAATATTCAATAAGAGGACTGTAGGCCTCTCCATCCACTGCTTGAGCCGGACCATCCCGTCCAGCTAATGAGAAACAAATGAAGCACAGAGATTATATCACAAATCCCAAGATAATTCTGAGCATTTTACCTTCCTATCTACCACCTCTGAGCAGCGCAATAAACCGAGACAGTGTGCCCATAGACTTTGAATATGCGTTGGTCACTGCTTACCTTCTGAAAGAGGTGCACGCAGTTTGTGCTGACTAGGATAAGCTCGCAGCATTGAAGTTTAGCGAATTCAACCTCGGTGACAGGAAGTTTTATAGCATGCACTCCCTGCATAAGTATCTGATGAGAACCGAAGGAAGGAACTCAAAGATTACCCCCCATTCATGGACCCAGAACCTCGCACAGTCCACCCTGCTGAATGTTATGAAGATTCCACACTTCGGGTGACACCAGGAGGTGAACACATGCATCAAATTACTGTTTTATTGCTATTATGGAGGTTATTTGTGGTTGAACCGACGCATTACAGTGGATTCGACATTGATCAATCAGATCATAGGGCTAAGCATGCAAGGCCCTGACCCACAGTATTTCTACCCCAGAAAGACTATGTATCGCGCTCTCACCCAAATGATAAAGGATACTTATGCAGATGTAGAGAAGGGCACACGAGGATACAAGGTATCCTATATCTAGAGTGGCACAGTGCACCTGGCCTATCAATTGATCACAGGGAAATTAGTTCGCAAGAACCGGGCCACCCAAGTAACCGAATTTGCAGTCGACCTTGCAGGGAAGTGCATAGAGGGCCTACACATAAATTGGGTGAAGTACTTCATGAACAAGTTAGAAATGGACTGCAAGGAAGCGCAAGACCAAGGATATGAGTTCCACTTTAGTTGGCTTCTCATATTAATAGCGTTCATCACTTGGGAGATGCCAGAAGGTGCGACCTTCTAGTACATTGGGCCCTTTGAACCATTGGCCACGAATTTCAGTATGCTATGGTACTCCAATGACATGAACAAGCAGTGGAAATCAAATGTCATTTTCCACACTTATTACACCCAAATGAAGAGCTCATCCAGTTTGAGTCTCATATAACCTCGAACACACTCCACAGGTTTTGACCCTTGATGAAATTTAGTGTGAACCTCCATTCCATCTATATCATAGCGTGCACTGATGAGCATAAACAATAGCTACAATCATACTACAAGTTGACTGAGTATGACTTGGAAGAGATTACCAAGGAATGATTGGTGGACCTCCTTGTTCCAGTGAACCCTGTGGAGATGTCCAATGTTGACAGTCCAGAAATTGCGACGGATGCACCTGGACCGAGAAAGACCAAGAAAAATGAAGAAGCCCAAGATGACCACAGTGCCTCAGTTAAGACTGCTTATATATCACCTGAGCAAGGAGGTGATGGTAGAGAGATAGATATCATAGAAGTGGAACAGAAGAAAGGTGAGGTTACACTGCCTAGAGACGAGGAGGACCGCTCAAAGAAAAGGAAGGTTTCCCCTATGAAACCTTCTTCAAGGAAGAAATCGAAAGAAACCAGGACTCAGTTTGAGACCACCCTCACCTCATACGACTTCGACTTCATCGTCACAGCACTGAATGATGCTTCACTGGATATAGCAGAGAAGCAGGTAGCTAATCAGGAGGAGGTGTTCAGTCGGATCAAGGTTGAACTTCAAGAAGTACAATATGCACTATGGTCCAACCGCACAATTTCTACTACGCCTCTATCAGCAGGAACACTAGAAATAGGAGATGAGCCAGCTCAACTCCACCAGATCATTGACAAAATCGAAGCTCACCTTCAACGAGCACAGGAGGAGATAGCACAAGCCACCCAGGCTTTGGCACAAGCACAAGAAAACCTTCTAGAGTAGTGCAATACTGTTGAACGTGAGAATCTTACTCTGCAAGAGAGGTTCGCTAAAGAAAAATTCCAACTGCATAAAGAAAAAGAACAGATGCTCGCAGAGCAACTCGAAGTATAGGAGATGGTCCATAAAGCACTTTTCTCTGTGACAGTCATTAAAGTAAAGGTCAAAGAATGAGTTCCATAATAGGTGGAAAAACGCAAAGATGTAATCTAGCAGCTCCAACCACACATAGAAAACTTGGAGCTCTGCATTGTGCCTGAGACCCCACAATATGTACGAGACCAAAGGGACGCCACTTCCCATAGAGAAGTTGACAGATTAAGAGCTCTTGCCTTGGAGTGCAAGCAACTGATTAACTAGAGCACTCAAGCATATGAAAATCTCACTAAGAATCATGAGTTATAGGCATTGGAGTCGCAGCTCCAAGAAGCGAAGAATCATGCAGATACACTACAGGCACAGCTAAAGGCCCTGTCAACTATAGACAGAATGAAGAGGTCTCATGAACAACACACAGCTCAGCAGCAGATCCATACGGTTAAAAGAAACGTGTTGGAAGTCACCCAATGCTTCAACCTGTGCAAGATAAGGCATCTTTTTTGTTTACAGAGGTCGAGAGCCAAGGAGAAGAGCTAGAACAGGTCGTCCTCACAAAAAAATAATGCTTATAAGGACCAGTGAATGATACAGTGATCTAGGAGTTCACTAAACAAGAGGCCTCAGCAAAGCAGCAAGTCGAAGTAGCTCAAGACAATCTCGAGGCATTTGAGGCAGAATTGCTCAGATCAGAGTGACTCGGGACGAGTCACTGGTAAGTGTTGGGGGCTTGTTGTCCCTTGACCAAGTTTTGGGAGTTTCTTGGTCATGTTGACCTATTCTAAGACTTCAATAGCCTGTCGAAGGTGGAGCGCAAGATGAAGCGGAGATCATGGGATCTCGGCCCCCTTTTGGGACCCTTTTTGGGTTTTTGGGAATATGTAATGGGAAGGGGATTTCAGCCCATGGGTTACCCATGTTTAGGCCTATTTTGTATGTATATATAGATGTCTAGGCCATATAGAGAAGTAGTGAAATCGACATCTATGTGATGTAGGCTAAGTGCCAAGAGTTGAATTTGTGTGATCAAGGCTTTGTGCATCCTTTGTAAGACTTACAGAGTTGACTGCAAGTCCCTGTGAGAGACTGTAGAAGGCTTTGTGATGTAGCGCAAGGAAGAAGGATCTAGCGAGCTACTCAAATATTTTGTCCTATGTAGAGTAAGGGTTTTGAGGCTCTGTGCTTGTAACCGTTTGATTGAAGACAATAAAGAAGAAGAGTTGGTGGACATAGCCTCAGGGTGGGAATGAACCACATTAACACTATGTTTTGTGATTTGTGCTTTGTCTTGATGTGTTCATATGTTATATGCTAAGTGCTCTGATATGATTAGATAGATCTATTCATATTTGGTGCTTATTATATGTGAGAATGTTAGATATGATCTAGATAGTCATGCTTAGTGTTGATATGGTCATTATGATCCATTTGTATATGCTAAGTGCTTGAATACTATATATTAGTATGAATACTGTGAAGCTTTTTTGTATCAGTGAAGTGAATAGTGCTTACATATTAAGGAACCGATAGTGCTAAGAGCTGTATTAAGTATTATAATCACAGATCTATGTCCTAGCTAAGGTTGCAGATACCTGAGTCTTGCAACCACCCCTACCTCTACCTCGGGTGAGACTTCATCTGCTTCATAGGTGTTGCTGAAAGGGTCGGTAGTTAGGGTTTTGTTGGTGCATTGTTGTATCATTGAACCCTAGGTCTGCCCCTGTGCCAACAATGCAACTAAATATAAATATCTTGTGGGGTGTCTCATTTACCCTACCACTATTATACTAGACATTTCATTTGTAGTTTGGATCCTTTCTATGTTTATGAAAAAAAATTGTGAAGGACATCGATGTGCTACAAAGAGAGTTCTAAGGTACTTGAAGGGGATTCAATAGTTTGGCTCAAATACTCTAGGTGGAGGACTTCAAACTAGATGTTTATGTAGATTTATAATTTGATAGGGATAAGGAGAATGGAGTTCCTACTTTAGGATACCTCATGAGTCTTGGATCAATAACTATCTCTTGGAGATCACATGAATAGTCCATTCTAGTAGATTCACTACAGAGGTAAAGCGTGTGGATTTTATAGAGGAAATGAAGGAGATTGTGTGGTTGAGGAAAATACTAGAGGATTTACCAGAGAAATAGGTGAATGCTACTCCACTTTTGGTTGAAATCACTTCTGCAATCGATTTGGACAAGAATTATAGATTCCATTATTGAGCAAAGAACATCAACATGAAGTACCATATGATTTGATATCATGTAGAGGTCAAGACCATTCATTTAAAACATTGTTCTACAAGTGATTAAATTTTAGACATCTTCACCAAAGAACTTGGAAGAGAAAATTTTGAAAAGTTCAGAAAGATGTTTGGAATAAAAAACACCCCTTCTTAGATTAAGGGGGGGAATGTTAGATACCTAATCCTAGGGATCATGGTGTATTGTAAATATTATTATTATTTAGGAGAAATATGAAGAGTCATAGGTGAATACAAATAGATATAATAACTCTTAGAAGATGAAACCAAAGGTCATATCTCAATGTATTTATATGTGGCTCACATTAATAAAATTCACTCATGCTGGAGTTATTCAAGAATTGTCAATAAAAATGGGGAAACTAAGATAGGTTTGGAAGCATACTCGTTAGATATCAAAACACCATTTTCCAAATGATGCACACGTATATGAAAGAAAATTTAACACTATTTTAAAGAGTTGAAGGTTTCGTTCTCTTCATTATTTTCCAAATTTTATGATTGAGCCTTTTCCATGTCGACCTTCCTCTTCCTTGTTTTTTCCTTTTTTACGAATTAACCTATTCCATAAAAATGGATTTACTTAGGAAGATACCACAAAAAATGTAAATTTAAATTAGATGATAAAGATTCACTCTATCTCAACTACAAAGGCAATCTTGAACATATGACCTGAAGTTACATTGAATTCGATCCAAAACCTACAAGTAATCAGATGGATAAATTGGGTATTATCACATGCAAGACAAAGATAAACATTACAATCGCAAGAAGCATTGAATAAACCTATTACATGATACATAGTATAATGGTAATCCAAGCCATTAAATGAAAAGGAGACAAGAAATGATTCAAGGGATTTTCCCTTTTACATTTCAACCCTTGGATGCATAACAATGGTCATTCTTTATTTCCACAATTTGAGCATTCAAATGCACTTTTCTAATGTTAAACCATGGCCTTTTATCTTGTGCTAATATTTGTATTAATACAATGCATCAATTGATGACAAAGTTTCATTATGTTCCCTTGTATGTCAAGTGACTATTGTAGAATTTATTTACCAATTCCATCAATACCATGATTTCTATAACAACCCATTAAGGGTGTTATCTCTACAATATATATTTTTTTATTTTAAAACCATTACATCAAACAAACTAGAACTAAAATTCTCAAACATAGTGCATATAATCCAACAACTACACTTGATAAGGGCTTGTCAGAAGCCCACAAGGAAAATGTAACTAAATCATCCATCCAGAAAAACCATCATTATACAAATTAAATAATTAAACAAAAAATATATATGTAACATGTAGCTTGTATAAGTTCAAGGATGAACTAGTTCGTTAACCGGTCTTCAGTAACAAAGGGGAGGTCGGGGGGGGGACACACCAAGGGTTGACTTTCCACCTGACCAATGCATTCTCCTTCACATGTGTTTCCCATCGAGCATGGATCAAACTCAATAAGTATAGGAACCAAAAACACACAATATTACCAATAATTTCACCCAAATACTCAAGACTAAATCAAAAAGATTACAATCACTTCAACCATGGTGTGGTGAAGACACGAAGGCTTAACCTTATTGACAAATACATTATTATGTTCATTTGTAAAGAGGGTTTTTAAATTATGAAAAACAAAGTCACTGTATTTTAGGTATTGGGGGGGATGCAATGTATGGGAGGGTTTATAGGTATTGGGGGGTATAAAAATGGGTATTTAGTAAAACTATGAGATATATAGTAAACATGGGGGTTTTTTATTGGAAAAATGTTTTGGGAGGGGGGGTAAACAAAAGGATTTGGGGAGGTATTTATCAATATCTAGTGAAATTATGGGTATTCTTTAATATCCCATGAATGAATGTGTTATGTCACTGGCTCATTGAGTGGAAACCCCATGGGTGTAGAGGCTCCTATACTTGCATCACCTCTAGATCATGTGGTATTATGGTGTGTATGGGTATGAATACCACCTTTAGATGGTGATCACAACCATACAAAAATGGTTCCCCTCTTCAAGAAAGGATCTTACTATCACCTTTAGCTAGTAATCACAACCACACAACAGTGACATCCTTCTCTGAAAGGATCTTACTACTACCTTTATCTGGAAATCACAATCACACAACAACGGTTTCCTACAATTTGGGCACACTCCTAGCCTCGTAATCCATGCAGACCTAGATGAAACATAGATATTTATGCCCAAACCATCGTCCTCATACATAAGTGCATCAAACATACTTAACTCCATAGAGAATTTCCTCATGAGCCATCCCCAAGAATGGGTATGCCACTTCTTTATAATACATCCTAATGTAAAATTTTCCCCAAGATTTGTATATTGGCCTTCCCTTTTTCCATGCAAGGGATAATTTAGGCTTGAGGATGAAATTAAAAGTGTCCAACATAAGGTAAAGGTGAAATACAACCCTTTCCCCTTCTACCCATTTACCTAAGTTAATTTTGAATTTCATTTTCACATATCTTTTCCCTTTTCCCAAGCTTCATAGGCATTAAGATCTAATAGTGATCCTCATTGATACAATAACCCTTCCCTTGAGTATTTTTCCCTAATGTCCACCAAGATATCTATTTTCAATAGTTTATTCCATCCAAGATACCAATGAATATGCAACATCTTCATCATAATTAATCTCATAATAATATGAAACCTATCAATGACAAGGTATCCAACACATGTGCATACATAGTAACAAGGCATCTAACATGCACATATATATATCATGAACCATAACAAAAGAAAGGTATCCAACACTAGCATACATCATAACAAGGCATCTATGATGTGCATACATATCATGATCCATATCAAAGGCAAGGTATCCAACACTAGCATGCATCATAACAAGGCATCCAACATGTTCATATATCATAAATCATATCAAATGAAAGGTATCCAACTCTTGCATACATCATAACAAGGAATCCATCATGTTCGTATATATCATGAACCATATCAAAGGTAAGGTATCCAACACTATAATTTATCATAACAAGGCATACAACGTGTGCATATATCATAAAAGATATAAAAGGCAAGAACAAATTATATTAAACCATCATTGGAGGTCATCATCACTAAGAGTACCAATGCTTCAAGCAATATTAATGTTCAGAATGCCAACACATCAGCAAGTATCCACCCTACTATCATATACTAATCATGACAACCATCACCAATGTCCATTTACCAAGAACATCCGATGCCATCATTAATTAATTTAGAATATCAATACCCATCACAAACTAGGCAATCACATAGATGTCTAAGTCCATCATACTCAACCCTTAGTAGAAGGAATCACAAGGGGATGGTGATTCCAAAGCACCATCTCCTATTAGTTAGAGTAAATTATCAACACATCACAATGCTTTCATGATATTAACATCATATCATCTAAGAATTGATCATAATAATCCATCAAGTTATATTCATTAGGTCATGCATGTCTCAAGGTAAGTAAATATCCAACTAAGGTCATTCCAAAATAAGATTCCAACTAACCATATAAAACACTTGAGTCTAGTAAGAGGGTAGCTAGCACATAACATGAAGCTTTATATTTACTAGAAATAAGCACACAAATACTGAGGTATATTCATCAAATCATAATAATCCATCAGGGTATATTCATTGGGTCATGCATGTTTCAAGGTAAGTAAATATCCAACCAGGGTCATTCCAAAATAAGAGTCCAACTAACCATATAAAACACCTGAGTCTAGTAAGAGGGTAGCTAGCACATAACATGAAACTTGATATTTAATAGAAAGAAGAACACACATACTAAGGTGCAATTCATTAACAACTACCCACCATGAGAAACCTCAACCATCATCCATAGAGGATCATACTTGTAATCATTGGTTAGTAATGGTCAGTGACGAGTCAAACATCCATAAACAAAAATAACATCCACCATTACAGATAACTAGATATCTTGCAAAACATTCATATGCATCGCAAGGTGTTACAATTCTTCTCATATTTATAGGGATATGGCCTCAAAGCCAATTCAATATTCTATAACCAAGAATGAAGGAAAATTCTTCTATTTTCCCAGATTCCCAAGTCATGCATCCTCTAATTCGATATCAATATCATCATTATCAATCAAACCCATGTTATCATAGTAGATGATAATAAGTTTTGCTACAATTATTATTTGATTATCATTCCTTACCGAATCAATTTATCATGAATGCCATTGAATTAGATCCATCTACTTGTTAATAATACACATCATTGTGATCATTTGCAATCCTTCCAAGATTCTACTTTTAACATGGTAGAGTGACTACCATTCTAGTTAAACATTTATTACCACAAAAGAAATACTTCCCCAAATGGAATGTTAAGTAAGGCATAGCTGAACCAACCTATGTACACAATATATTAACAATAAACAAGTGCAATATATAAACAAACACACTATAAACAACATATTAATAGTATAAACAATCTATTAACAATATAAATGCAGTATATAAACAATATATTAATAATACTATAAACACAATATTAAATACAATATATTATTATAATAATGCAACAACAATACACACACACACACACACACACACACACACACAACAATAATATATTAATATATTAATGACACAACAATAACATAACATACTATTGTTATTTTATTATTATTATATATATTGTTATAATACACTTAAAATATTTATTGTTATTGTTATTGTTATTGTTAATGTTATTGTTATTATTCTTATTCTTATTCTTATTGTTGTTGTTGTTGTTGTTATAATACACTACCACCTCCCACCAGTAATATCCAATAAGATTGCATGAATCATTCTTAAATAACAGATGGGGGGGGGGGATGCACAAGGAGTCGATTTTCCACCCAACCAATGGAAAT
>ML781708.1:950647-962567 GCA_009831015.1 Picea engelmannii
CCCCCCCCCCCCCCCAAGAAGGTATCAAAATCAATGAGGATAGGAACCAAAAACTCATAGTGTTCTCAAGAATCTCACCCAAATACTTAGGACTAAATGAACAAGCTTACAATCAATGCATCCTAGGTATGCTGGAGAGGCTCCTGGAATTCTAGTACCTCCAAAACTCATGGGATTATGGTGTGCATGGGTCTTACTACCACCTTCAACAGGTGATTTCAGCCACAAATAATTGTCACCCCCCTTCAAGAAATGAACCTACTACCACCTTCCATTGGTGATTGCAACCACACAATAATGGCATCTTACTATATAGGGATATTACTACCACCTTTAGTTGGCTATCACAATCACACAGAAGTGGTGTCCTATGATTTAGGCCCAAATAAAAAGTACAAGGAGCTAGGAATACTGAGCTTCAATACCTCTTCATGTTGCAAGAACACTCCCATCCCCTCAATCCAAAAAATATATGGTTGGAACAAACATAGTTCTTACCAACCCATCATCCTCATACACAAGTGAATTAATCATACTTATATCCATAGAGTATTTCCTTGTGAGACAACCCCAATAATGGGTAGGCCACTTCTTTATAATCCATTCCAATGTAACCTTTTCCACAATATTTATCTGTTGGCCTTCCCTTTTTCCATGCAAGGGATAATTTGGGCTTGAGAGTGAAATTACAAGTGTCTAACACAAGGTAAAGGTGAAATACAACCCTTTACCCTTCTACCCATTTGCACAAGTAAACTTTGGAGGTCATTTTCATGTGTCTTTTCCCTTTTACCAAGCTTCCTAGGCATTAGGATCATATAGTCATCCTCATTAAGAAAATATCCCTTCCCTTGAGTGAATTTCCCTAATGTCCACCATGATCTCAACTTGCAACATGTTAGTCCATCCAAGATACCAACATATATGAAGAATCATCATCATAATATGAAACCTATCAATTTCAAGGTATCCAACACTTGTGCATACATAGTAACAAGGCATCCAACATATGCATATATATCATGAACCATATGAAAGGCAAGGTATCCAACACTAGTATACATCATGATCCAGATGGACATCGGTGGTCACTCACCTATTATATTGTCTCAACACACAGTTTCCATTTTGGCATTTTTCCTACAGTTTTTTGGGTCCCAAACTTTCGGGGTTGTTTTGAGGCCCTAAACGACGTTTTTTTTACATGGAAACACCCAATAGATGTTGGAGGCCTATATTGGTCCATTCAAAATTTGTACTCTTCAGTGAAATATTTCTGATAAGGTAACGAGCACCCAAAACAAAGATCATATGAAAAAATTATGCCCTAGGGAAGTTGACATATCAACTAACCCCATTTGGGCCCACAAACCTTTTGGCGTTTCATCTTCTAGTGTTAGGGTTTTCACATTTATTCTTTATGTTAAAAAGGATTTTGGAGCCTCATTGTAACCATATTCTTTTGAATACACTTATTTGTCACATCTCTTCTCAAATATAAGATACCACCATTCTAGCAAGTTCATTTCACTATGTATTTTCTTTTACAGTCTCTACATATTTCAGTTTTTAATAGAAATTGAGTATTACTATATCTCTGTGTTTCTGTCTTTTTTCTATTCTTCATTCCATTCCCTCATAAATATGGATCAGTGGTATCCAAGTATTCTTCTCTTTTTCATTTCTTAGTGCCTATCCCCTACAAGGTAAAGGTATAGAGAGTTGGGTCTCGAACTAGTTTCTCTCAAGGAAAACCGCTCTTGCTAGCTCGAGTGGCCTCCTATAGCGGAAGAACAGAGAGACGAGGGAGAACAACATCCTATTTAGTTGTTTCTCATGGAAGTGCTCACAAAAAAGAGGAACTATATGATGGATCATTTTTCCAAAATCCTTTGGTGGTTACCGACAACAATAGATGCAACTTTGTCAAGTGGCCACTTTGGAGGCGCTGCCCCCTTCAAGGTACAAGTTAATTTTTATATTCCCATATTTGAAGGTTAGATATATGTGGATGCTTTGGAAAAGTGGTTAAACCTACTAGCAATTTATTTCTATGTCCACAAATTTCCAATAGGGAAAAGATTACCTTTGCACTCCTTAAGGCGGTTCCCCATGTCAAACATTGGTTGGAGATTTGCTGTGAGAAAAAATCCGTAGAGGAGTCTAGAATATTTGGGGTCGAGACCACTTGGGAATCTTTTATGGATTCCATCAAGGAACAATATTACCCTATTTATAACTACAATGACCTATACATGAGATGGACCACACTGCATTAGGAGAGGGACCAAATGATGTCGAATTTCACAAATAATTTCCATACCTTTCACACTTGAGTATCAGGAACTCCGAGCGACAACTGGTTATAAATACCATTGGGCCCTACATAGGTAAATCCAAGAAAAAATTGAGTTTCTAGACATCTTGTTACTAGGATTCACTTATCAATATGATGTCAAAATCAAGCAAAAGTTTAAGCAGAGGAATAAGTGGGAGTTTGGATCTATGAATGAATCATAGTAGAATCCAGGAAAATGCATCCCTAGCACACATAAAAAAGGAAAAATCAAGGATGGACAACTACATGACAACCAGTATAAGCCACAAACAAATAAGTATAATCAGAATATGAAGAAAGACATTGGGAAGTGGTGTGTATTCCATAAAATCCCCTGGCACAACAATGATGAATGTCACTCGAAGCAGTCATTGGTGGACGAGATGAAAGCCTTGAAGTCAAATCCATGCTTCGACTCTGATTCAAAGACAGAAAAGGTGAAGTGGATCATTGAAGTAGAACCCAGTGCCACAATTGCTATCACTAAGATCCAGCCAAACGAACCAGAAGAGTCAGAGGAAGGTGAGAACCTTTTTCACTCACATATGTGGGTGAAGGGTGCTACGCTACATTTCATTGTTAGTACAGGAAGAAAAAATAACCTCATCTCAATAGAGTTCATGAAGCAGTTGGATTTACCTATGAAACCACATCTGCATTTGTACAACATCAGGTGGATCAACCAAGGATGAGATATCCGCGTTAGCCAATAGAGCCACCTACCCTATGGCATCAAGCCCTTCAAGGATGAGGTACTATGTGACGTTTCCCCACTTGAATTTTGTGATGTTATTTTATGCCATCCATATATGTGAAAAAATCATGTTGTATATGAGTCTAGACCTTGTAGTATCATTGTTACTATGAGTAGACAATTGTACAGGATCCCATGCATAGATCCACCTACCTCAATTTCTATGGTCTCAGTTAGGCAGTGTAAGAAGGACATCTCCTAGACTAGGAAATTTTTCCTCTTCATGATTCACTCTTAGAATGAGAAGAAAGTCACATCCACATCCATGGCCTCTACATAGGGATCCTCTATGCAGCAGAAGCGAGTGTACAAAGTCATGGAAGAATATCGGGACATATTCACCTCACCTACTGGGGTTCCTCTGCACTGTCAAGTCAAGCATTCAATTGAGCTAAATCTTGGAATGAATTTGTCTAATGGTCTAGTGTATTGGTTCTCTCTCTTGGAAAATGAGGAAATCAAGCGCTATATCCAAGATCTTCTCCAAAAAGGGCACATTCGATCAATTTCCTCACCCTGTGGAATCCCAATCATGCTCATACAAAAGAAAGATGGGACCTGGTGACTTTGTATTGATTATAAAGCTATCAAAAAAATCACTATCAAGAATTGGTACTCGATTCCCTGAATTGATGACCTTCTTAACCAACTCAAGGGATCCAAGTACTTCAGTAAGATTGATTTGAAGTTTGAATACCATCAGATCCCCATAGAATAGAATGATGTATTGAAGGCTTCTTTCAAGTCTAAAGAATTTGTTTTGGAGTGGTTGGTCATTCCCTTTGGCTTGAAAAATTACGTAGCGACCACCTTCATGAGGTTGATGGAAGACACCTTGAAACCCTTCACCATTTCCTTTGTGGTTTTATATCTGGATGACATCCTCATCTTCAACAAGAGTTGGGAAGAACACTTGCACCACATTCATCAGGTCCTCAACACTTTGTGACAACACAAGTTATATGCTAACTTAGATAAATTCTCCTTCAGCATGAATAAGGTCCAATGCCTCAGATACATTGTAGATGAGCATGGTGTGAATGTCGATGCAACCAAGATCCATGTCATTTGTGACTAGCTAGCCTCGATGAAATGAATCAATCTTTAGAGCTTCTTAGTCCTTGCTAACTTCTATCACAAATTCGTATTGTGGTTCTCCCATATTGCATGGGCTCTTAGCCAAGTGACCAAGGGTGGTTGCAAAGCCAAATTTTTGTGGGGAAGATCATAGAAAAAATATTTTGATGATATGAAACATTGCTTGTGCTTAGTCTTTGTGCTCACATTACCATATCTAAAACAACCATTTAAAATTGAGATCGATGCTTCTGATTACGCTTTTTGTGTCATTCTCAGTCAACACGGTCATGTTGTGGCCTATCATAGTGAGACACTATCAGATGTCATATTTAAGTACCCCACCTATGAAAAATACATGTATTCCATCATGAAATCATGCTTCCAATGGAAGCATTACATTCTAGAGAAGGAGATAGTCATCCATATGGATCACAAGCCTATGCAGTTCATGTAGACACATGGAAAATTATAGAATGACCACCATCAAAAGTAATCTAGATACTTGCAACCATTTCACCTCAACCTTAAATATAAGAAGGAGAGCATCAATCATGTTGTTAACTTCCTCAATCGACCTCCAGTTGCAACACAAACCATGGTGCTCAAATCTTATGGGCATGAGACCTCTAGTTAGTCCCAACTCTATGACAGTGATCATGACTTCGCTACGACCTACCAGATGTTGGGAACGTGCACGATTGTTTCTAACTTTCATCTTCAGGATGGAATGATATGCCATCTGGGTCATATCTACTTTCCTTCAAGAGAGCTTGGGAAACTGATTTGGAAAGCCCTCTATAGTTGGGTGGTAAGACACTTTAGCATGGAGAAGATAGTGGTAGTACTACATAATTATTTCTATTTGTTGAAGCTTCAATGAAATGTTAGTAATTATATCATATCTTGCACTGCCTGCTCCATTTCCAAGCTAGCCATTAAAAAAAAAGGAATGTACACCCCTCTTCTTACTCTCGACATGCTAGGTCTCCCCTCCACCAAGCATGGAAATGACTATGTATTCATGGTTGTTGATCGATTATTTAATATGGCCATTCTGATCATCTGTAAGAAGAGTATCACAACCAAGGCCACCGCCAAGATCTTCTTTGAGTGTGTATGGGTACACTTTGGACTACCAAATACCATCATATCAGATCAACACAAGATATTCTTGAGCACATTCTAGTCAAGCCTATGGTCTTTTATGGACACCAAGATCACCAAATCCACTACCTTCCACCCTCAAATTGATGGACAAACAAAGTTTGTCAATAGTATGATTATGCACCTCCTATGCATGTACAACTCCAAGCATCCATGCACATGGGATGAGAACCTTCCTTATGTCCAACATAGATACAATAGAGAACTCCATAGCTTGATCAACCACAACCCTTTTCAGGTGGGCTTGGTTTTTCAACCATTGAGCCCCAATGATGTAGCATTGCCCATTGCATCCACACAGGAAGAATCTTCCCATGCTCAATTTGAGGCCAATAAGAAAAAAAAATTCATTGAATGTATTCATCACATCCACCAATAGGTCCATGATATTTTACACAAATCTAATGCTAAGTATAAGTAGAATAATTATCAACATCGATTTCCCCACAAGTTTGAAGTACGTGACAAGGTTTGCTTACATTTGTAGAAAGAGCACCTTACAAGACCCCATTGGAAGTTGTGAACACTTCACTATGGACCTTACACCATCACCAAGGTTGTGGTGACAACGATTTTGAGTTAAGTATTACCCCCTTCCTTAGCTTACATCCAGTATTCAATGTGGACCTCCTTCAGCCATATTTTCCAGAACTGCTGAACACATCGGAGGTGGTAGAGAAACCGACACCTACAAAACTCAACATTGAAGATCCAGGTGGATATCTGTGGTGTTGGGTATGTGTTATATTCTTTGCATGGATAGCTCTAGTGTCTTCTATGTTGCACTGGGAACATATGGAGGTGATAATCCCCCTTTGTGGGGGTTCAAGGGTAGCGCCCTCGATAATTTTTTTTTACCTTGAGAAATGTGTCACCTTCTTTGCCTCGTTTTTCGTGTCTCCTCAATTTTTGTATCCATTGTTAGGAGGTTTTTTGGAACATGGGTTTTTTTGCCGATGGTTTCCTATTTCCGGTTAAGGAATTAGGGTTTTTGACTAATCTAGTTCATTGGGTTAGGTTTTTGGATGTCGATGGCTCCTATATGTAAATTGTATTGTAAACAATGTATGATGTGAACAAATATAGAATATGTTGGTTTTCTCGATTTTGTTTTCCATGGGGAAAATCTCTGTATAATGTGTTTATTTTCCATTGTATTTTTTCTGTCCTTTTACTAAAAATTTGTTTGCAGTAAATAATTATACAAGGTTAAAATACACATTTGGTGTTATAGCAAGATTTTCCTCACCCTATGCAAATTTTCTCAGAAGGCCTTGTTCCATTTCCCTATGCAGACTTGAAGTCCCTTTTTGCAAATCCCAGATCTAGAAACAATATTTTTCCACATATACACACCCTAACTATTATACAAAATGTGTATACGCAGGTTGCACCACTACAACCCGTGTACATCGGGTTTTGTGCCCAAAATTAAAAAATGGTGTTAGGTTTCCATGTCACATCATGAGGTCCATGATCCTTGACCTTCCATATACTGGAAATGTTCTGACTCGGCCCTTGAGTTCCACTTGAAGTATATAAATGGGCCAAATCTAAGCTATGGAAAAGAGGAGAAGAATTCAACTTTGAGAGAAAAGTTACTCTAGAGAAATTATTCACTTCATATTGAGTCTGCGTCCCTTTATCCTTTTAAGTCTGAACACATTGTTCAACCCCCAAGCTCTTTCATACTTGATTGAGAACCTCATTGTCTCTCTTATATGAGCTTGCCTTTGGTGGAGGATTGAAGTGGTGGAGGCCCAGCTAGAAGGGACTTAGTTTCTCAATTCTGAACCGTGCTGACACAAAAGTTTGTAATTCATTCACTTCTGCTGATTAAATTTTAATAGAAATACTATTTTCTTGTCCAATTAATATATTGAAAATATTTGAATTTTTATTCCATGGGCATATTTGTTATGAATGTTGATGGATTATGCTATTGAATGTGATAACATTTTATATTATCACCATATGCTTGTGTTTCTTGGTTGTTGAGGACAAGTTGTAGGTGTATTGCTTTGAGGCAAGTGCTCAATGGTGGACTTCATCGAATGTCTGGATGAGGTAGGCCTTTTATCTTGTCTTGTTAGAATATTTGTTTATATAGCATATCTGAGATTAGAGTTGATTTCTGCAGCCATTTCCGCCTGTTGTGGTTTACCCCTAGCCATAGAGATATTTTCCTAGTAACAGAATTAAGGACCATACTGGGGATACAATCTTGTTTTCGGGGTTTGGAGTGTTTTTCTCCTTTGATTTCTCTCATTTATATTGAGTTTATTATCGTATGACTTCTTAACAGCCTCTATTCATTTTGAGTCTGAACTTCTTAGCCTTCTCCTTGGCCTAGCTATGTTTTAACACATATACGCGAGTTTTTAACTGACAGTCACGTACATACCCGTGATGTCCTTATGAATGAGGCGTATATATGCATATTTCTCTTGAACAATCGCATACATCATCCTTTTCTGCTAGGTTGCTGGGTTTTATGTTTGCTGGGTAAGTTTTGATGGTTGTTGAGTCTTCTTGGGTCTTTGTTATGACTGTTAAGTGTCTGTGGAATGATAGGAAACCTTTCTTTGGTTGATTTTTTAGGTAGTTCCTTTCTCATCATCCTTTTCATTTGATTTTTCTTGCATCCTGGGCTGGGTGTTTGCTTCTTGATATCCTACTTGGCTTGTCTCTATTTACATATAATAGAATTTTTATATCAAGTTGTTGTTCAGTCCTTGCATTTTCATTCTTTTATATTGAAAATACAAAAATATTAGGCATTTTGCATTGATGGCATTTGATCTTTTTGGTTCTTATCATTGATCTTAGTACATGTAAAGAAAATTGTAGAACTAAATTGAAAATTGCATTTTGAAAAGCATATCATTTATTGAGAATTGAAGTTAGGACTTTGCATTTTATTCATATTCATTTATTTTTCTTGTCGAGTCATAACATCATTAGTTTCACTACCGCACCTTTTTGGAGTAAGAAAGGCCACTAAAAACAACGATGATAATTTAAAATTGATTAGAAAGGATTTTATTTTCTAGGGTGTACAAACTAGCTTAGGATTTAGAGCCTTGGAATAAGATTTTGTGAGTAAACTTATCCAAGGCTATTAAATCAACATATGTGTCTGACTAAGGGAGTGGTGAAATCCATTATATAATTGGTGAAATTAGGAGGCTATGCTTACACTGGAGTTAAGAACGAGGTTGTGTGAGGCTGGTTGAGGGGATATCTCCCCAATACCTTCTTAGCATTAGATATAATTCTTTGGATCTATTCGTATATGGGGATCTTGCTAGTACCTTTACCTTTGTGAGAGGCGGTGCTTTCGAGGTTTCGGGCTTTGTTACCCTACCCATACAGTGGACCTGACTTAGAATGTTCACCTGCACATTGGTTATATAGTGGTTTCTTAGTTGCTTGACATAGGTACCACATAGGTTACTTGTAGGGGTTATTCTGCAAGTACCCTAGGTCAGATAAGGGTTGGAAAACACACAACCTTTATGTAGGATTATCTCTCTGAGGGGATATAACCGACTGGTTGTTAAGCCCACGAGGGCCCTTATAACTGATCCTAATGCCTTTGATCTTTAGCCGGGAGTATCAGGCCCCTCTTGGGTGAGGCATACCTACTTTATGGAGGGAGGCCCCTTTCAGCCACTTTATCTTGTTTGTGTGCATATTGGCCTTTTGTTTTATTTTGGTGTGCTCTTTGATTATTAGCTGACTTGAGGATTTTGTATTGCGTAATGAATTTTCATTATCATGGATAGTGGAGTCCCTTTGGCTCCCTCATTTAATGCTACCTCCCCCATGACATTCACTCATTTCATGGGGACGAATTCATCCGTGTTTCATAATGGTATGCAAAACTATGATACTCAGTCAATTCCTTGGGTCTCTAATAATTTTCCTCTTGATATTCCTTCACCCTTTCCATCCTCTCCCTCACCTGCCTATATGAATCTTGGTTTTGGATCCGGGGGAACGATGGATCCATTGTATATGTCTTCATTTGATAGGAGTCTTATCCCTCAATCGACTCTCACTGTGGGAGGTTCGAATCTCCCTTCTTACAAATCCAATCTAGGCTTCATCCTTCCAGGAGAAAGTGTTCAAATGCATGGTTATTCTATTTATTACACCCCATCCATGTATCCTTCGTCAGTTATGCCAGTTCCTACAAACACTCTTCCCATGGTGGGTCTCCATATGTCCTCTAGTATGTCATATGGAGGGAATAAATTTTATGGTATTGGCCACCCCCTTCACGGAATCCCTCCGTATGGGGGCAATATATATCCTCACCTGAATAACCCGTGTCATGCCTTTGTCTCATCATAGACATCTTCTTTGTTGATGATTCTTGTACAAACCTATATGGATCAATTAGGTGGAGGATACTACCTTTCCAGGAAGGGATAGGGTGTAGACCATAATCCTTCCTGGACTGCAATATCTCAAAACTAGTATTTCCCCAGACCTTGGTCTCAAATGCCACAACTAACCGCCACCACCAGTCCAGTCCCTGCAAGTCACACTGGAATTCCATCACCAAACTCTACTAGTCATGTTGGATATTGGTCAACAACCTCTGCAAGCCATGTTGAAGACCAGCAACCAACCACTGCAATTCATGCTAGGGGCACAAATCTAGTCGCCGTGAGTCATATCGATATCACATCTCCAACTCTAGCCAACTGTGTTGGAGACTCATCACCAACCTCTGTACATTATGTGGGGGATGAACCACCAGCCTCTTCCATTTACATTGAGTGCATGTCACCAACCATTGTGAATGATGTTGGGGGCATTCATATGATTGATAAGCATGGACGTGTAAGACGCAAGCCCAAGTTCCTTTGTAGGATTTGCAAAGGAGATCACCTTACTCATTTGTGCCCTGCTACTGCTGTGGTACAAGAAGTGTGGTCCTTACCTAGGGGCCCTTCGGGTTCTGAGTCTTATTTTGTTTCCCAACACTCCATTTCTCCTTTGATTGACACAAAATTCATCCTGATGCAATCATCACCCGACCCCACTCTTGTTTTAAGGAGTGAGACATATTTCGACCATGCCATTAACATTTCTAGCCAGGTACCTTTTGAACAAGAGAGAGTTTTACTCTCCCCGAGTACTCTCCCTCCAAGTCTTGGAAAAGTTCTCTTTTATTGGGATGGTCTTATGGGGTATTAAATTCCTTCTCCTATGCATTTTCAGATAAGATGTGTGCTCTGATATATTGTTGAGAAGGTAACCTCTGCTAGCACTTTATCCTCCTCTACTTGGAAAGCGTTAGGTTTTCCCAAGCTTGTGTCAGCTATTCGTAAGATGCTGACCTTTCAAAGAAATCCTACATGGGAGACTTGGCCTCCCCCATGACATGCCACCTAGAAACCCCCTTACAAGTCTGATTTAAGCTCTTTTCCAACTCTTTTAAAAAGTGAAAATATTGTCGAGTGAACTTGTCTCTTTCACACACGTTAATTGGATTTGAAAGGTCGTGAGTATGATTTAAGATCTTTTCCGAGTCTATCAAAAAATGAAAAGATTTCCGAGTGAACTTTTCTCTTTGACACTCGTAATGTGGATTTGAAAGGATGTCTATTTGGTGCAAGTTTATCCCTTTTTCAAACCAAGTAGACTAAGATTACGAAAAAATGACATTTTTTGGCATTAAGTTGTAATTCCATCTCATTCTCTTGCTTACAGTATTGAGCCTATTTTTGGTTCTCTCTTTTACGTTATAATCCTTTAATCTCAAAAGTTTGTATCATCATCCAAGCAAAGCCTTGTTTATATCCTTTGTATCTTGACACCCTATACCCAAGAGGAAACATTCCCCCGAGTGTCCATCTCTCGCATGCACCTCCTTACATTGAACATAGGTATGTTACACTATTGGAACTAGATTGCTTACTTACAAAACTCATTTCCTCCTCTGTAACACAACATTCATTTGACTATGAAAAAACAAAAAAATACAGGTGGGAAAAGAATATTATCTTATAATGGTAGCAGTCATGTCGCCTTTGAACAGAAAACAATTTTTTTGAGTCCACATGTCAATCAATTTTGGGTTTATCATGGCCTTAGAAAGTTGAGCTCATTACAAAGAGTTTACTCCCCCGACTTGTTACTCTTCCAGTCCCTATGGAGAGTTTGATTGATGCCTCCTGGATCTCAAAGTTTCATCATTGAGTCTATGTTGCCAAAGTCTTCCATATGTCTCATTCTCTTGTTCAAAGGATGTTTATCAACCCGAGTCAGCCATTCCTCATAACTCTTGACTTTGGATCTCGGCCATAACCTCAGTGTGTCTCAGAGTTACATGAAGTTGTAGTCCTATTGTGCACCATGGTCCTACTTTCATCATTAGTAGGTAACCTTGAACCCAACAGTTGCCATTTCATCATTGGTCATTGACTGGGTGGTTTCCCTTGTGTTCGACGGCAAGAAATCTATTCACACATTGGGATTTGTGTAGTATATTGGATTCCATTATCCTTATTGGTGGTTTCCTCTCCTTTGTCATCATTTTCCCTTATTGGATGCTATTGTTGGGCTCT
>ML781708.1:967928-988747 GCA_009831015.1 Picea engelmannii
TTGAATGATGAGATATGCCTCAATTCTCTCCTTTCAATAGGTCTCCTTCCATCGACTTCAACCCATATATTTTGGAGACAAGACCTAGAGTCTTATGAGTACCCTAGAGGCTTGCAGTCATTAGTGGCAGGTTCTCTCACCATTGACAGTTGGGAATACATAAATGGCCCCTGATCAATGGATTCTTCAAGTGTTCGACCCCAACACCTCTATTCACACTTGTAATAATGTACTCAACTCCTTGATACCTACTTTCATTATCAAAAGGTTGTCTCGCATTTGTTAACAGTATACCTTAATGATCGATAATCAAAATAAGTCTCATTTTGTTCGAACTCAACTCCTTTATTCACACGATGTAGACTTGCCCCTTTGAAGGAACATGTAGAAGACTTGAAGAAATCAGTTTATAGTCACAACTTTCCTGAATTGTTGTTATGTTTCATTGGACCAGTACCTATGTGACTTCAGTGATCATGGGAGATCAGATTGTACTCCATTGTATACAAATATCTTCAGATTGATTTTGAGACTGGTTTTTCTTGGCCTTGGTCATGACTATGAAATCCTTTGGCATGTAGCCACCTTTGTATTGCCTATTCATGGCCATGAACAACTGTTTGGTATATTTTCACATGGATCTGCAGTGTAATTCAAATTAGTAGCCATGTGCGCAAAGTCAGTATAGATTGTAATATTCTCATGAGCAACTAGTTCATCCAGTTGGGTCCCCATTACTCCACTTCTGGGTATTATAATGTATTTAGGCCATTGTAGATACTCTTCTAACCTCACATATTAGGGGGAATCTGTTATAGTAATATTTTCCTCACCCTGTGCAAATTTTCTTAGAAGGCCTTGTTCCATTTCCCTATGCATACTTGAATTCCCTTTTTGCAAATCCCAGAGCTAAAAGCAATATTTTTCCACATATACATGCCCTAACTATTATACATCATGTCCATACACAGGTTGCACCACTATAGCCTGCGTACATTGGGTTTTGTGCCAAAAATTAAAACAATGGTGTCGGGTTTCTATGTCACGTCACGTCATGAGATCCATGATCCTTGACCTTCCATATACTGGAAATGTTCTGACTCGGCCCTTCAGTTCCACTTGAAGGATATAAATGGGCAAAATCTGATCTATGGAAAAGAGGAGAATAATTCAACTTTGAGAGAAAAGTTACTTTGGAGAAATTATTCACTTCATATTGAGTCTGCATCCCTTTATCCTTTTAAGTCTGAACACATTGTTCAGCCCCCAAGCTCTTACCTACTTGATTGAGAACCTCATTGTCTCTCTTATATGAGCTTGCCTTTGGTGGATGATTGAAGTGGTGGAGGCCCAACATGAAGGGACTTAGTTTCTCGGTTCTGAACCATGCCGACATGGAAATTTGTAATTCATTCACTTCTGCTTATTACATTTTAATAGAAATACTCTTTTCTCATCTAATTAATATCTTGAAAATATTTGAATTGTTATTCCATGGGCATATTTTTTATGAATGTTGATGGATTATGCTATTGAATGTGCTAACATTATATATTATCACCATATGCTCATGTTTCTTGTTTGTTGAGGACAACTTGCAGGTGTATTGCTTTAAGTCAAGTGCTCAACAGTGGACTTCATCGAACGTCTGGATGAGGTAGGCATTTTATCTTATCTTGTTAGCATATTTGTTTATACATAATATCTGATATTAGAGTTGATTTCTACAGTCATTTCCATCTGTTGTGGTTTACCCCTGGCCATAGAGATATTTTCCTTGTAACATTTGGTATCAGAGAAATTATTGGATTCAAGGAGATGCCTTTGTGGTTAAGGGTTTGGATCAGTATTGTGATAATCCTTGTTACAATGGGATATCTGTGGTATTGATTCTTCAGGTGAAGATAAATGGAGAGAAGTTCAAAAATGTAGATCAAGAAGTTTAATGGGAAAAGTTTTGAGTTGTGGAAGCTCAATATGGAAGATATGTTGGTGGAAAGAGATCAATGGATTGTAGTGGATCCATGTACTGCACCTACAGGAACTTCAACAGATGACTGAAAAAAGTTGGATCAGAAGGTGAAGAGAAAAATCCTACCGTGTCTCTCAGATTTAGTATTACTGAATGTGTTATAGTAATATACAACCAAGGATTTATGGGATAAGTTGGGGAATTTGTATCATTCTAAGTCCCTAGTAAATAAACTATTCTTGAGAAAGAATTTTTATAACCTAAGGATGAGATATGGAGATTTAGTGGTAGAGCATTTGAACTCCTTCAATACTATGGTAAGTTATTTAGTATATGTTGAGATTAAAATTTCAAATGAATACAAGTGTATCAATTTACTTTTCTCTTTACCAGACTCGTGGGATAGTCTAGTTGTGGCCATAGGTAGTTATACAACTACCTTGAAGTTTGATGAAGTGGTCTCATCCTTGTTGTCGGAGGGGATGAGACATAAGAACATGGAAGGACAGAGCACAAATTCATTATTTGCAAGACGATGCTCCCAGGAAATAAATAGATCTAAGACCTCAAATGGGATATCTAAGTCTAAGGGTAGATATAAATCTCCTAGAAAGTTTCTAAAGGTATGTTGGAGATTTGGAAAAGAAGGGCAGTACAAGAAGTAGTGTAGATCCAAAGTTGAGAAAAAGAAGGGATTTAAAGAAGCTCCTTCTACAGAAGAAAATACCTCCAAGAAAGAAGGAGGGGATGTGTACTTGTCTTCTTAAATCACGCATGTAGATCATGAGGCATGGTTGGTTGACTTAGGTGCATCCTTTCATATGACTCCCCATAGGGAGTGGTTATGTGAATATCAAAAGTATGATGGAGGTAATGTTTTCCTATGTGATGACTTGATAAACATAATCATAGGATGAGGAAAAGTCAAGTTGTGGCTCATATATGGAAGGATTAGAACACTACCTGGTGTTCTACACATCTTAGGATTGGCTATAAATTTGATTTATATAAGCAAAATGGACGATGCAGGGGTCAAAACAATATTTGAAAAGGAAACTTGCAGGATGTTTCAAGGAGCAATGATGTTGTTGAAGGGGGATTGGTTTGGAACTATGTATAATATGAAAGGAAGCACTATTAGTGATGGGTGTAATAGTTCCATTATTCATGATATTGGATTTGAAGAAGAAAGAACTCCTATAGTCTCTATAGAAAAGGTTATGTTGTGTCATCAAAGACTGGGGAATATTGGAGAGACGAGTCTTCGACTATTACACGGTAAAGGTATGGTTGAAGGTATGTCTAACTGCTCTCTAGATTTTATTTCTATGAAAATTTTGTATATGGGAAGTAGAATCGGGTAAGATTCCCCTCTAGTGCAATGAGGGAAGAAGGAAGTTTATAGCTAGTTCACAGTGATGTGTTTGGATATGTGTTGGTTCCATCATTGGGAAAATCTATGTACTATTTCTCATTTATAGATGACTTGTTGAGGAATACTTGGATATATTTCCTTAGGAAGAAAAATAAAGTCTTTGATAGGTTTAAAATGTTTAAGGCTCTTGTTGAGAATCAAACAGAGAAAAAAATTAAGGTGTTGAGGACAGATAATGGTGGAGAGTTCTGTGGGAATGAATTTGAAGAATTATGTAAGAAGTGCGGTATAGAAAGGAAAAATACTAATCCATATACACCTCAACAAAATGGAGTTGTAGAAAGGATGAACATGATGTTGATGGAAAAATCAAGGTGCATACTCAGTGGTGTCGGGTTAGGGCAAGAATTATGGGCAAAGGCAGTGTGTACTGCATGTTACCTGGTCAATAGATCACCCTCATCAACACTGGATGACAAGAATCCACAAGTGGTATGGACTGGTAAGAAATATTCTCTCACATATCTCAAGGTATTTGGCTATGAGGCCTATGTTCATGTTCCAAAGGAAAACAAGAGTAAGCTAGATAAGAAGGATAAAAAGTGTATCTTTATTGGGTATAAAGATGGTCTTAAAGGTTATAAGTTTTGGAACCCATAAATTAAGAAGGTTGTGTATAATCGAGATGTGGTATTTAGAGAAATAAAATATGTTCTTAAATAGGATGTCCTACCAAGTAAGGAAGAACCAGAGAAAATAGAGTTTGATTTAAAGAATGATGAATCAGACTCTACAAAAGAACAAGAATCAGAAGAAGAACATCATCATACTCCGGTATTGAGGAGATCGGTTTGGGAAATAAGGAAACCGGAAAGGTCTACTCCATCTGATTTCCATTCAAATTTTGCTTTGTCTATTACTGATGATGATCCTAGAACTGTTAGGGAGGCAGTGGATTTAGAGGATGGAAAACTATGGGAAAGGACCATGGATGAAGAAATGAAACCTTGGATAAGAATGAGGCTTGGGATCTACTGGAGTTTCCGATTGGAATAAATCCCATAAGAAACAAATTAGTATTTAAAAAGAAGTTGAATGCGGGAGGAAAAGTGGAGAAATACAAAGTTTTGTTAGTAGCAAAGTGTTATTCCCAGGTTGATGGAATTGATTTTGTTGAGATTTTTTCTCTTCTTTCCAAGTTAACTTCTATTAGATTTCTGTTATTTGTTGTTATTGCGTTTGATTTTGAAGTAGAACAGATGGATGTGAAGACAAAATTTCCACATCAGGATCTGGAAGAATAAATCTATATGAAGCGGCCAGAAGGATTTGTTGTGCAAGGAAAGAAGGAGCTGGTATGCATACTAAAAAAGTCCATATATGGTTTAAAACAATCACGTGGTATCAAAAATTTGATACTTATATGTTGGGACTTGGCTTCACAAGAAGCAAAGAGGATCATTCTATCTATTTTAAATTAATTGGTGATCATTTGATTTATTTGGTCTTGTATGTGGATGGAATGTTACTGATAGGAAACAAACATGAGATTATCCAGGATTTGAAAACTCAGTTGTCCTCTAAATTTGACATGAAGGATATTGGTGCTGCAAATTTCATTTTGGGCATGGAAATTAAAAGAGATCGGGAAAAGAGGAAACTCTGGTTAAATCAGAGAAAATATGTAAACACAATATTGCAGAGGTTTAATATGCAGGAATGTAAACCGATCAAGGTCTCTATTCATGTTGGTGTAAAGTTATATGTGGATCAGTGTCCCAAGACACATGAAGAGGAGGAGGACATGTCTCATGTTCTATATGCGAGTGCAGTTGGCATTTTGATGTATGCAGTTGTCTATACTAGAACGGACATTGCACATGCAATGGCAGTTTTGAGCAGGTATATGTCAAAACCAAGGAAGGAGCATCGGACATCAATAAAAAGGGTTTTCAGGTATTTTCATGGCACTACTAGCTATGGATTGTGCTACCAAGGAAGACTGGGATTCGACAAAGTGTTGTACATACATGGATTTGTGGATGCAGACTACTTTGGAGGTATGGATCATAGGAGATCTACAAGCGGGTATGTATTTAACCTGTTTGGAGGAGCAATCAGTTGGATGAGAAAAAGACAGTCTATAGTGTCACTTTCAACTACAGAATCTGAATACATGGAAGCCACTCATGCAAGCAAGGAAGCAATATGGTTACAAAGATTGTGTTCAAGTATTGGGTTGGTACATCAAGTTGTAAGGATAGATTTTGACAATTAGAGTGTAATTTTTCTTGTGAAGAACCCGACTTATCATTCAAAGACAAAGAATATTTATGTTCAATATTACTTTGTGAGAGATATGGTTGAATAAAAGAAAGTGTTACTGATGAAAGTGGACGCTTTGAATAATGTTGCATATTCATTAACAAAATCTATGAGCACTGAGAAGTTCTCTTGGTGTATAGGATCTATGGGCATTGATGCCCAAGATTATTGACTATGTAACCATGTAACCCCCTGTATGAAAAGAAAACAACAAGTGGGAGAATGTTGGGTATGTGTTATATTCTTTGCACGACTAGCACTAGTGTCTTCTATGTTGTGTCTGGTGCACTGGGGGGGTTTGAAATTTTTTTCCTTAGAAACCTTCTCCTTTTTTGTCCCTTTTTTCATGTCACCTCAATTTTCATGTCCATTGTTCGATGGTTTTTTGACACATGTTTTTTTTCCCAATGGTTTTCTATTTCCGGTTAAGGAATTAGGGTTGTTGACTAATCTAGGTCATTGGGTTAGGGTTTTGGATGCCACTGGATCCTATATGTATATTGTATTGTAAACAATGTATGATGTGAATGGATATAGAATATGTTGGTTTTCCCAGTTTCGGTTTCCAGGGGAAAAATCTCTGTGTAATGTGTGTATTTTACATTGTATATTTTATGTTATTTTACTAAAAATATGTTTGTAGTAAATAATTGTACACTGTTAAAATATATAGGTGCCCACCAACCTCTTCCAGTTGGCTCACATACAGATTTCATCTTAGCAGTTATAGTTTTTATCTTGGCAGTATTTTTCTATCTTTTCAATTCCTAAACTTTTGACGTTGTTTTGAGGCCCTAAAAAACGTTTTTTGGGCCTGCCATAGTCACATTGTAAATAGAGTTAGAGTGTGATGGACTAATGTGTAGTCCTCATATAGATGTTTACAACAGGCTATTGTGTGCCTAAAACAGAGTTAGTATGCAAAAGTTACAACTTTGGGAAGTTGATGTACCAACCTACCCCATCAAGGCCCACATGACTTTTGGTGCTTCATCTCCTAGGGTTAGGTTTTTGGATGTCTAGCATTTTTTGTTTACTTCTTGATGCTAAAAATTTTTGGAGGCCTCATTTTAATGTTCTTAGAAAAATGCATGTATCTGCCACATCTCTTCTCAAAGATTAGCTACCACCATTCGAGCAAGATTTTTTTCATTCTGTATTTTACAGTTTCAACAAATTTATTATTTAATAGAAGTTAAGTAGAATTGTATCACTTTTATTGTTTTCTATATCTATGTGTTAATGTTATAGATATGTGTTTCATTTTTTTCTACTCATAAATGCGGATCAGTGTTATCAAAGTGGTATGCTCTTCATTTGTTTCTCTGTGCATGTCCCCAAAAGGTTAGGGTATACGAAGTTGGGACTCGAACGAATTGAGCCTTTGCAAGATTGGCCTCACCGAACCTGACGATCGTCCATGGGGGAAGAAAAGAGAGATGATGGGGTAGGATATTGTTATAAAATATTTCTTGAGGAATCCCTCTCGCGAAAAAGGAACAAGATGATGGATAACTTTGTGCAAATCTTTCGATGAATGCCAACATGAAACAAATCTACCTCAAGCAAAGGCGTCACCCCCTTCAAGGTACATAACAATTTTCATATTCCTATATTTTAAGTTCAAATAGATGAAGATATTGTAGAGAAATTTTTAAACCTTATAGAAGGTTTTTTTTCTGTCCACAACTTTTTTGATAGAGAAAAGATTACATTTGTGCTCCTTAAGGTCATCCCCCATGTCAAAGATTGGTGGGAGACTTTTTGTGAGAAAAAGGAAATAGAGGGATCTAAATTATTTGCAGTTACACCCACTTAGGGTTTCTTCAGGGATGTTATTTTGGAACAATACTACCTTGTTGGAATTTATGGCGACCTATATACAAGATGGACCACACTACAACAGTAAAGGGACCAAACAATGCCATCGTTCACCAATTTCTTCCATACCTTATGCACCAAGTTGGGTATCAAAGACTCTGAGCATCATATGGTGCTCAAGTATCGTGGTGATATGCATAGATACATCCATACATAACTAGAGTTTCTAAACATTTTTTCCTTGGATGTGGCCTATTGATATGCTGTCAAAATTGAGCAGAAGATTAAATAGAAGATGCAACAGTTTGGGTCTGCAAACCCCTCATAGCAGAAGAAATGAAAATGTGGCCCCAGCCCAAAAAATAAAGGGAGAAGAAAGGATGGATAGCCTCAAAAAAACCATTACAAACCAAAAACAAAGAAGGACAATGGGAAGACGAAAAAATACACTGGGAATTGGTTAAATTTCCATAAGAGCCCCTCTCATAACACCGTTGAATGCCTCTAAAAGTTGTCATTGGTGGCTGAGGTGAAAGCCTCTGAATTATATGCAGGCTTTGACTCTAAGTCAAAACCAGAAAAAGGAAGACGGATCATTGATGCAAAAACCAATGCCACTGTTTCTACCACCACCAAGTTTCGGCCTGACGAACCTAATGAACTAGAGGAAGGTGAGCGCCTCTTTCATTCACATATGTGGGTGAAGGGTACCCCGCTGCACTTCATCATTGATAGCGGTAGCCAGAAGAACCTCATATCAGAAAAGGTTTTCAAACGCTTGGCTTTGTCGACAACACCACACCCACAATCATACACCATTGGATGGCTCTGCCAAGGGAGCGATCTTCGCATCAGCCAACAATGTCTCCTGGCCTACAACATCAAGCCCTTCAGAGATGAGGTATCGTGTGATTTCAACCCCCTTGAATTTTGTGATGTTATTTTGGGACAACCTTATTTATGGAAACATCATGTTGTATATGAGTCTAGGCCTCATAGTGTTATTATTACTTTGGACATGAATTTATACAGGACATTTGAGGTAGTCCCATCTACTGCCATTTCCTTGATTTATGCCAAGAAATGCAAGAAGTTCATCTCTTAGACCAAGAAGTTTGTATTCTTCATGATTCACTCTCAAAGTGAGTAGAAGGTTGCAACCACATCCATGGCCTCCACAACAAGTCTCTCTACACAACAGAAGCAAGTGGATAAGGTCATGGAAGAATACAAATACATTTTCTCCTCACCCACTGGGGTACCTCTACACTGTCAGGTCAAACACTCAATCGATATGACCCCCAAAACACTACTACCCAATGGGATAGTCTATCACCACTCTCTGTCAGAAAAATTAGAAAATCAAGCACCATATACAAGAGCTTCTCGAAAAGGGGCACATCTGTCCAAGCTCATCACCTTGTGAAAGCCCAATTGTGCTTGTGTAGAAGAAATATAGGTCCCGATGACCCTTCATTGATTACCGATCCCTAAATAAGATCAAAGTCATGAGCCGATACCCAATTTTCCAAATTGATGATCTCCTTGACCATCTCAAGGGGGAAAAATACTTCAATAAGATTGATATAAATTCCAGCTACCACCAGGTCCCAATAGAGTAGAACGATGTATGGAATATTTCCTTCAAATCCAAAAAAGGTATTTTTGAATGGTTGGTCATGCCCTTTGGCTTGAAAATGCTCAAACAGATTTCATGAGGATGATGCACGATATATTGCAGCCTTTCACCAATTCTTTTGTGGTGGTGTATTTAGATGACATCCTCGTCTTGAACAAGAATTGGGCAGAACACTTGCAACACATTCAACAGGTTCTGCACACTCTACAACAACACAAGCTATATGAAAATTTAGAAAAAATGCTCCTTTGACATGAACATTGTCAAGTACCTAGGCTACATTGTTGATAGGCATGGGGTGAATGTTTATCCAGCCAAGATCTAGGTCATCCGTGACTAGCCAGCCCCGACCACACTCACTAATCTTTAAATATTCTTAGGCCTTGCCAATTTATATCGTAGGTTCATGTTGGGATTCTCCCACATTGCATGGGTCCTTATCCAAGTGACTAGGGGCGGTGGAAAGGAAAAAATTCATGTGGGGCCACTCATGATAGAAATCATTCGATGATTTGAAACAACGCTTGTGCTCAGCCCCGATGCTCTCATTACCTGACCTGTAGCATCCTTTTGAGATTGAGACATATGCTTCAAGCTATGTTGTGGGTGCAATGCTTACTCAACATGGACATCTCGTGGCCTATCATAGTGAGAAGCTATCAG
The DNA here is from genome assembly GCA_009831015.1 of Picea engelmannii. Lineage (NCBI taxonomy): Eukaryota > Viridiplantae > Streptophyta > Pinopsida > Pinales > Pinaceae > Picea > Picea engelmannii. The sequence continues at coordinate 977,724 of ML781708.1, forward strand.
ATATTTTTTCATAAGTACCCCAATTACAAAAAATAAATGTACTCTGTTGTTCAAGCCCACCGCTAGTGGAGGAATTTCATTCTTGAGAAGGAGACAATCATCCACACTAATCATAAGCCTCTACAGTTCATGAAAACACAAGGAAAATTGCAAAATGATCTCCATCAGAAGTATTCCACATCCTTGCAGCATTTCCATTTCAACATCAAGTATAAGATAGGGAGAACCAACCGCATTGCTGACTGCCTCAGCCGACCTCCAGTTGTTGCACTAACCACAGTGCTACACTCCTACGAACATGAGACCTATAGATGGACCCAACTCTATGAGAAAGATCCCGACTTCACCACTACCTACTAGATGTTGGGAACAAACACAACTATCACTGATCTTCATTTGTAGGATGAGTTTCTGTGCCATCTAGGCCATCTTTGCATTCCATCAAGAGAGAGAGCAAAGATGATTTGGGAATCTCACTATAGTCGGGTGGAAAAACTCTTCAGCATATAAAATACAATGGAAATGTTGCAACAACATTTCTATTGGCCGAAACTTGGACAGGATGTCATCAAATATATCAGGTCCTGCATGGCCTATGCCATTTCCAAACATGCCATTAAGTAACAAGGCATGTACACCCCTCTACCTACTCCCAACAGGCCCTGGGAATCCCTCTCAATGGACTACATGTTGGGCCTTCCTTCCACCAAGCAAGATAATGACTATGTTTTCGTGGTGGTTGGTCGATTTTCCAAGATGGTGATTCTAGTCCCCTACAAGAAGAGAATCACAGTAGATTCTATTGCAAATATCTTCTTCGAACGAGTGTGGGTACATTTTGGGATATCGAAATCCATCATATTTGATCGGCACAGTCAGTTCCTCAACACATTCTAGTCGAGCCTCTGATCATGATTGGAAATGAAGCTCACCAAATCCATGGCCTCCCATCCCCAAACAAATGGCCGAACAGAGGTCATCAATAGGATGATCGTGCATATCTCGTGCATGTAAAATTCCAAGCATCTTCGCACGTGGGATGATATTCTTCCCTATGTTCATCACATTTACAACAAAGCCATACATAGCTCAACTTGCCACAACCCCTTTTAGGTGGGGTTGGGATTTCAACCAATGGGTCCCATGGATGTTTCACTACCCCTTGCACAGGCATAATCATCCCATGTTCAAACTAAAGACAAAACATATACCATGTTCATTGAACGACTCCAATACATCTGCCAACAGGTTCAGGATATTTTGCAGAAGTCAAATTCCAAGTACAAGAAGTGCCATGATCAACACTAGGTGCCACACAAGTTTAAGGTGGGATATAAATTTTGGTTTCACTTGCAGAAATAATGCCTTATAAGACCCCATTATAATCTTTGTCCAATCCATTATGGACCTTACACCATCACCAAGATTGTGGTTGACAATGCTTTTGACCTCAACATTCCCCCCTTCCTTGGCTTCCACTGAGTGTTTAATGTGGACCTCCTTCAGCCATACTTTCCACCCTTATTGGACACCTCAGTGATAGCAGAACAATTGAAACCAATAGAGCTCAAACCTGACTGTATGGAACAAACATCCATTAATCATATCATGGACACACATGTCAAGGGAACTTGCCAACATAAGCTTCAGCTTTATGGGGTTGTCAAAGAGGGATAGCTCCTGCAACAAGGGAAGTGGCTCACCCAGGGCCAAATTCAATAGAAGTTTCCTCATATGAAGGGGAACTCAATGAAATGGAGATATTTTCTTCCTAAGGAGGGATGATTGATCCAAGTGGAAATCGATGGCCACCCACCTCTTTGTTACAACAACTTTTTCCTCACCCCATGCAACTTTCTTGGATGGCCTTTCCATTTCCATATGCAAACTTGAAGTCCCCTTTTATACCTTCCAGAGCCAAAAAATCACATTTTTCCACATATATGAGCCCTATCAGTTAGAAAACAAGAATATACGCAGGTTTCTCCACTACAACCTGCGTATATTAAGTTTGGTGCTCAAAATTAAAAATTATGTTGGGTTTCCATGCCATGTCACGAGATCCATAATCCTTGAACTTCCATATACTAGAAACACTCTGACTCAACCCTTCAGTTACATTTGAACACTATAAATCGATTCATATCGAAGCCTCAAAGAGATTCAACAATTCAACTTTGAGAGAAAAGAAACTCTGGAGAAATTTCGCTTCATATTGAGTCTGCATCCCTTTTTTCTTGAAATTCTGAACTCTTTGTTCAGCCCCCAAGATCTTCTTTCTTTGGATGGAGAACCTCATTGACTCCTTTATATGAGCTTGCCTTTGGTGGATGATTGAAGTGGTGGAGGCCCAACTGAAGGGACTTAGTTTACCAGTTCCTAAATATGTCATTACAAAATTTTGTCACCTATATACTTCTGTTGATTATTTTAATAGAAATACTCTTTTCTTGTCTAATTGATATCTTGAAAATATTTGAATTATTATTCCATGGGCGTATTTTTCATTTATGTTAATGGATTATGATAATATATATGATAAAATTATATATTATCACCATATGCTTGCGTATCTTGGTTGTTGAGGACAAGTTACATGTATAAAGATTTGAGTTGCATGCTCAACAGTGGTCTTCATCGAACATCCAGATGAGGTAGGCTCTTGGGCTTATCTTGTTAGCATTTAATTTATATAGTATATTTGGGATTAGAGTTGATTTTTGCGTGTCATTTCATATGTTGTGGTTTACCCCATGCCATAGAGAGATTTTCCTCATAACACTCTTCCATATGGCTCACATACAACTTTCATATTGGCAGTTACACCTTTTATCTAGAAATTTTTTTTTAGCTTTTTAGGTCCTAAACTTTCGGGGCCGTTTTGAGGCCCTAAACAACGTTTTTTGTGCCTGTGACAGTCACATTGTAGACGATGTTAGAGTGTGATGGCATAATGTGTATTCCTTGTATAGAACTTTCCAACAGAGATCATATCAGAAATTTATGACCTCAGGAAGTTGATGTACCAACTTACCCCAGTGAGGCCCACATGACTTTTGGTGCTTCATCTCCTAGGTTTAGGTTTTTGGACGTCTAGGATTTTTTGTTTACTTATTGATACTAAAAATTCTTGAATGCATCATTGTAATGTGATCAGACGAATGCATATAATCATCGAATCTCTTCTCAGAGATTAGCTACCACCATTCGAGCAAGATTGTTTTCATTCCAGATTTTACAGTTTCAATAGATTTCTCATTTAATAGAAGTTAAGTTACAATGTATCTATTTTATTGTTCTCTGTATATGTGTTTTAATGTTATATATATGTGTTTCATTTTGTTCCACTCATAAATCCAGATCACTTGACTACATGGAATAAGCAACCATTAATCAGATCATGGACACACAGGTTAAGGGCACCCACCAACAAAATATCCAACTCTATCTGGTTGTCAAAGAAGGCCAGCTACTGTACCAAGGAAAGTGGCTCATCAAGCATCAAGTTCAACAGAAGTTTCCCCATTTGATGGGGGAACTCAATGAAATGGAGACCATTGCTTCATAAGGGAGGAGGATTAATCTAGGTGGATATTGCTGGTCTCCCACCTATTCCACTGGCTCAACATACAGTTCCCATTTTGGTAGTTTGCCTACAATGTTTCGGGTCCCAAACTTTTGGGGCTGTTTTGAGGCCCTAAATGACATTTTTTGACGTGGCAATGCTTGATAGATTCTAGAGGCCTATATTGGGCCATTTGGAATGTTTAATCTTAGTGAAAAATTTCCAACGAGGTTTTGAGCACCCCAAATAGAGATCATATACATACTTTACGCTCTAGGGAAGTTATCGTATCAACTACCCCCATCAGAGCCTACAAACCTTTTGGCATTTCATCTTCCAGGGTTAGGGTTTTGGATGTTTAGGGTATTCTCATTTATGATTTATGTTTAAAAGGCCTTTGGAGCCTCATTGTAACCATCTTCTTGTGAATGCATGTAGCCTTCGCATATATTCTCATATATAAGCTACCACCATTGTAGTGAGTTCATTTCACTCTGTATTTTCTTTTACGGTCCTTTCATATTTCACTCTTTAATAGAAATTGAGTATTATTGTATCTTTGTGTTTTTGTCTTATTTATTTGCTTCATTTTGTTCCCTCATAAATTTGGATCACATCATAACAAGGCATCCATGATGTGCATATATAACATGAACCATATCAAAGGCAAGGTATACAAAACTATCATACATCATAATAAGGCATCCAACATGTGCATATATCATAAATCATATTAAAGGCAATGTATCCAAAATTGGCATACATCATAACAAGGAATCTATCATGTGTATATATATCATGAACCATATCAAAGGCAAGCTATTCAACACTAGAATACATCATAACAAGGCATAAAACATGTGCATATATCATAAATCATATCAAAGGAAATGATTATTCATACTAAACCATCATCAAGGCTCATCATCACTAAGAGTACCAATGCTTTATACAATATTTATTTTCAAAATATCAAAACATCAACAAGTATCCACCCTAATATCACAAACTAGTCATGCGAACCATCATCAATGGCCCCTTACCAAGAAATAATGCCATCATTAATTAATTTAGAGTATAAGTGCTCATCACAAACTAGACAATTGCATAGGTATCTAGGTCCATCATACTCAACCCTTGGTAGAAGCAAGCAAAAGGGGATAGTGAGTCTAGAGCACTATCTCCTATTAGTTAGAATAAAGTATCAACACATCACAATGATTTCAGCATGATAACATCATATCAGCTAAGGATTACTCATAATAATCCATCAATCTATATTCATCAGGTCACACATGTCTCAAGGAAAGTAAATATCCAACTAGGGTCATCCAAAAATAAGAGTCCAACAAACCATATAAAACACTCAAGTCTACCAAGAGGGAATACAACACATAATACAAATCTTGATACTCATTGGAAAGGAAAAAAACTCATACTAAGGTGCAATTCATCAACAACTAGCCACCGAGTGATACCGGTATATATTGGTGGCCATCCACCTTTTTCACTAAATCAATGTTTTTGAACCTATGGTTTTGATAAACCATGATATCCACCCTTTTGATGGGGAATGTAATGTAATTCCATCTCCATTTGTTAATTACAGCCATCATGTAATGAATTCATAGTGGTCTTATGTACATTCCTACAATGCTAATGCAATAGATCCCGTCACAACTCCACAGTTAAGCACGCTTGGGATAGAGTAGTATTGGGATGGGTGACCTCCTAGGAAGTCCTAGTGTTTTACATGCCTATGGAATTTTGTAAACTTAGACCAAATTATCCCACATGCATCATGGGAATTATTCTCCTCTCACTCTCTCATATATGATCAAGGTGAAGGAGTTCCTTTAAGCATGCAATGGAGTGTGATGTAATGCTTGTTGCAATTGAGCATAGTCAACGTCCCTTTCTCTTCAGAGATAAGCTACCACCAATCTAGCTAGTTTGTGTTCTACAATATTTTGTTATTTTATTCATTAATAGAAGTTGGGTTTCACTATATTTATTTGTTCTCTTCTATAGTTTTGTTTGTATCTCATTTTGTTCTCAATATATTTTGGATTAGTGGTATCAGAGTAGTTTTATCCTTGTTATTTCTTGGTGCATGTCCTCAACGAGGTCATGGTACAGAGATTTGGGTTTGAAACTAGTTTATCTTGGGGATGACCAATTTCTCCATCCAAAGTGACCTCCCATGATAGAAGAAAAGAGACATGACAGAGAAGATGATCATTTCAATACGTTGCTCAAGGAATCCCTTGTGCGACAGAGGAATGAGATGATGGACAACTTTTCTCAGATCCTATAACAACCACTAATGGTGGCCAAGGCATATTGGACAAGAATCCATTTTGAAGGTATGGATCCCTTCAAGGTACAAGTTAATTTTTATATCCCATTATTTGAAGGCCAAATAGATGCATATGTTCTAGAGAAAAGGTTGAATCTACTATAAGGTTGTTACTCTGTCCAAAACAATTTTGATGGTGAAAATACCACCTTCGTGCTCCCTAAATCCCTTCCCCATGTCAAATCTTGGTGTGAATGTTACCGGGAGAGGAACACCACAGATGAATCTATGCCATTACGGAAATAAGCCACCTAAGCAGGCTTTGTGGATTCCCTCAAGGAGGAGCTCTACAATATTGGAAGCTATGATGACCAGTATATGAGATGGATGACTCTACGTTAGGACAACGATCATACAATTCCATAATATACCAACATATTCCACACCCTACACTCAAAGGTGGGTGTTTAATATTTTTAGAGAAACATGGTTATGAAGTACTAAAATTTCCTACACATGCACATACAAACAAATATGGATTTCTTGGACATCTCCTCACTGGGGTTTTCTTATCGATATGTTGTCAAAACTAAGCATAAATTTAAGTAGTGAAATACGTAAGAGTTCTGGTCTACAAATATGCAACAATAGAAGCATGGAAAAGGTGGCCCTAACTCACAAAACAAGGGATACATCAAGGAATTCCAAACTCAATAAATTAATTCCAATCCCCAGGAAAAAGTGGGGTAATGGATAGACAAATAAGGACACTGGAAAGTGGTGTGAGTTCTACAAAATCCCATGGCACAACACTAATAAATACCACTCGAAACAATCATTGTTTGTCGAGCTTTAAGAAAATGAGTTGGACCCTGAATTAGACTCTAATTAAGAACAGGGAATGAATATCACCAATACAAAACCTAGTGCTATGATCACAACTAAAAATATCCAACTAGATGACTTAGAGCATCTTGAGGAGGGGGGACACCTCTTCCATTCACAGATGTGAGTGAAATGGACCCCACTGCATTTTATTGCTGATAGTGGGATCTAGAAGATTATGATATTGACTAAGGTCATCAAGATATTGAAGCTTCTGACAATTCCACAACCCCAATTATATACCATTGGTTGGTTGATCCAGGGATGATACCTTCACATCATCTAGTAGTGTCGCCATCCTACAACATCAAGCCCTTCAAATCTAAGGTTTTGTGTGATGTTTTCGCACTTGAATTTGTGATGTTAATTTAGGACAACCATATATATGGAAATGTCCTACTTTTTTTGAGTCTCAACCATGTGGTTTCAATGTTACTCTAAGGGGTCATCTCTACAAGATACCAGAGGTATTTATGACCACTGTCATTTCATTGTTCTTGGAAAAATTGTGCCACAAAGTAATCTCTGAGACCATAAAGTTTTATGTCTTCATGATCCATTTAGTAGGTGAACAGAAGGTCATTGTGACCACCACATCCTTGTCCCAAGACCTTTATATACAATATAAGTAGGTCGACAAGATTGTAGAGGAGCACAAAGATATTTTTTCACCTACAGGGGTGCCTCCACACTGCCAAGTCAAGCATTCCATTAACTTGGTGCTCGATTCTCCCTTACCCAATGGTCCAATATATAGAAACTCCCTTATAGAGAATGTGAGTCTTCCACATGTTCATCATAGCTATAAATATCTCTTTGTAGCTCTATTGGCCATGGCCCTTTTTAGGTGTGCTTGGGGTTCCATCCATTATGCCCCATTTATATATCTCTTCCTACTGCATCTTCACTAACAAAGTCCCCCCACACTTAGACCAAGGAAAATCATGTAATCAGATTTGTTGACATATCCAACACCTCCAACAACGGTTTCATGAAATCCTTCAACATGTTAATGCCAAGTACAAGAAGGACAACTACTTCGGCAAGGCAAGCAACTCACTAAGGTTCAAATTCAACAAAAAATTTCCCATCTCCCAAGCGAACTTGACACATTTGGGAAAATTGATTCCTAAGAGGAGAGGACTGATCCAGGTGGATCTTGGTGTGATCTAGGCATAAATTAGTGGCCACCCACCTATTCTATTGGCTCAAAATAGGGGTTTCCACCTTGGCAATTTTTCTACATCTTTTTGGGTCCTAAACTTTCGGGGTCGTTTTGAGGCCCTAAACATTGTTTTTTGGGCCCACCACAATCACATGGAAAAATGTGTATTCCTTGGATACACCTTTCCAATGAGCTATCGTGTGCCCCAAACACATATGGTAAGCAAAAGTTACACCTTTGTGAAGTTGACATATCAACTACCCTCATCGGGGCCCACAAACATTTTGGCATTTCATCTTGTGGGGTTAGGGTTTTAGATTTTATTTATGTTAAAAAGGCCTTTCGAGCCTCATTGTAATAATCATCATCTTCTTGCGAATGAGCATATCCATCACATCTATTCTTAGAGATAAGTTTCTACCATTCTAGCGAGTCATTCACTCTGTGATTTTACAGTTTTTGTACATTTATCTCATTAATAAAATTTGTAGATTACTGTATCTCTGTGTTTATTGCAATATATCTATATATTTCATTTTTATATCTCCACTTTCATTTTGTTCTCAAAATAATTTGGATCAGTGGTATCAGAGTAGGCTACTCCTTTTTGTTTCTTAGTGCATGTCCTAGATGAGGCCAAGGTATAGAGAGTTGGGTCTTGAGCTAGTTTCTCTTGAGTGCATCCGCTTTCACTAGCCCAAGTGGCCTACCATGGTGGAAGAGAAGAGAGATGAGGGAGAAAAAGATCCCATCAAAATGTTTCTCAAGGAATCCCTCATGCAATAGAGGAACGAGATGTTGGAGAATTTTTCCCAAATCCTTCAACAATTTCTGACAATAATAGGCACGTCTTCATCAAGCAGTCACTTTGTAGACACTTCCTCATTCATGGTACAAGTTAATTTTGATATTCCCATATTTGAAGGTCAGATCGAGGTGAATGCTTTGGAAAAATGGTTAAATTTTCTAAAAGGTCATTTCTTTGTTCACAATTTTTTCGACAATAAAAACGATCACCTTTAAGCTTCTTAAGTATCTCCCCCATGTCAAACATTGGTGGAAAACTTACTGGGAGAAAAATTCCACAGAGGAGTTTGGAATATTTGGGGCCGAGCCTACTTGGGATTTTTTATGGATGTGGTTAAGGAGAAATATTACCCTATGGGAAACTATGATTACCGGTACATGATATGGACCATGCTACATTAAGAGAGGGGCCAAACTGTTATGTAGTTCACATATACCATCCATACCTTGCACACCAAGATGGGTATCCAATACTCTAAGTGGTATCTGGTTCTAAAATACCATGGGCTCTACACATGTACATCCAAGATGAAATGGAGTTTATGGACATCTTGTTGGATTACGGAGAGTGGGGGTGAATCAATAATAGAGAAATCTATACCTTTTTAACCATATAATTCAAGTGTTATATCAATGTAGCATTATCATCCAATAGTTGCGGAGTAAATAAACAATGAACAACTGAGAAATCATACACATACACAGTACACCAGTTTTTTTACATGGAAACCCAAAGCAAGAGAAAACCACAAAATATATTTTCTTAGATGTCTTTAAGAAATACATTCATTCGAAGCACCAAATTCCTTTGTTTTCCATCTACAACTCGAGGGAGGCTCCAAACCCCTAGTTTCTCTAGCTACAACTTGAGGGAAGCTCCAACTCCCCAATTCTCTGGCTACAACTAGGAAGAGGCTACAACCCCCTATGTTCTTCGGCTACAATCGGAAGGTGGATACAACCACATGTCCTTGCCCTGTCCAACCACCCTGTTGTATAATTAGAATGATGGAACCATCGTCACACTATCACTATGAGATATATTGATGTAAACCTGTACCAATCAACTTGCACCAAACAACCTGTAATCAACCTGTACCATAAACAACTGCATCAACCATGCATCAACCTGTACCATCAATGAGTGCATCAACCATGCACAAAATATGTACCAATCATGCATCAAATACACATAAACTATGACTTATCGGTATGTACCAACATCATCAACTATACACCTCATGTTTGTTCCAACTCATTAACTACTTGTCTCAACCATGTACCCAACATGTACCTCAACCAAAATCCCTCATCAATTTCATCATCTAAATCTGATTTGTAACTCTATAATATACCTCATGTATATGATCACATACCTGCAAACCTTCCTTAACTTTAACAACAAGAGACTAGCATTTTCATCAAACTTTACTTTAGTCTCACATGACTAATTTTGGATTAGTCAACAACCCTAACTTGAAATAATCATAACTATGTACCTGTAATGAATAAAGATMTGAAAATAGTACGCAATGTTCTCCAGTGTCTTTTATACAATTCCTCTAGGTTTCATTACTTTGAACCTCTAAGAAAAGGAGTTATAGCAAAAATGGCATRCCTTGTTGAATTCTGGCTTATTCTAAAGAGAGAACTTGTAAAGGGTTCCCCACACGAAATATTTGTTGTATGGATATAAAAATGGTATACAAAATACTATAGACTATACTCTAACCAATACATTTGGTCTTATTGAATTTGGATCTGTTATGAAGAAGTTATGACGTTTTTACCCTATACACATGTTTTAGACTAGTTTCAGGACTAGCCACAAACCCTATTTTCCACGGAGTGTAACTCCAAAAATACAACGACGCTTAAGCTGAAATTTTTATCACAACTACTTGTATATGTTTCATTAACGAACTCCATATTCTACAGTCTGAATCATTCTAAAAAAATGTTATTGTGAAAATGACGAGATGACCTGTAAATAACATACTTTAGAAAGCATCATCAAAAGAATTTATCCTCCCTTGAATTTTGACCTTCTTTACTTCACCTTCCCTCTGAAATTTGCCTTAGATATCCTTTGGTTACCTCAGTCACTCGAAGATATTCAATATTCTCAAGTGTGAATAAAATGAGAGACCCTTGCCTCTTATTTATACTTTTATGTAGCTTCCTCAAGGGGTTACCTTCTAACCATCTTAAACTACTTTCCTTATTTTAGGGCTAACCCACTTCTAACCACTTGTCCACTTAGTAATTTCTCCATTAACTTTATTATTTAAATAATTTATTTT
>ML781708.1:1009167-1034361 GCA_009831015.1 Picea engelmannii
GGAAACTAGTATATATACTTTCCTAATCTTTTGTTTATAATAAAATATTGTTGAATATAACTATTGTTTATATACCTTTCATAATTTTTGTTTTAAAATAAAATATTTCTGAAGCTAATTCTTGTTAATCCTTCCTTTGTGCAAGTGAGGGTTAGTAAAGGTGGTTGGAACATGGGAGTCTTCGTAGGGTTTATGACCTATAAATAAAAGGTTTCTAGGATGTAGATTAGGAGTTGTTTTTTTTTGTTTTTTTAGGGAACAATTTGCACAATTATGTGGGTGGTCAAGCCCTAGGCTTCAACTTTGAAATCGGGCTCTTATACCATGTGTAGGGTTTGGCTCCACAAAGCCTTATAAAACCCCAAAAAAAACAATCTAATTTAAGGAATGCTAGCCTAACATTTTATTTTACTTCATAATCAGCATATAACCAAAATTTATTGAACTAAACATAATAGCTTATGAACAACCTTATAACCCTTCATATCTCTTAAATTGCATAAAACAAATACGTAAATTAAAATACCTTGGTCTGATGCTAACCTTCCGCTTGTCTTGTTGACCTTCCTGCTGCTTCCGCTTGTTTTGTTGACCTTCCTGCTGCTGCCTTGCCCAGCTTGAAGCCACTGACCAACTCTACCCAAACCGTGTTTCCACCCTGCCAACTAGGACAACTTCCTAGCTCCAAGATACCATATGGATATCCTGGCCCCCGTGCCCAAAACCCCCAGCAAACCGATGCCCCATGTACTAATCCTTCCCGACTACAGAACTCAAACTCCCCTGCACAAATCCAAGAGAACCCTCCAAAAAAAATCCCCCGTAGAATGATAATTCCCCCCCCTTTTCTTTCGTAAACCTCTTCCGCTCATATCCCTCCTTCACCGCCTTTTCTCCTCATTTATTTCCTTACCTACACATTTATTATCTTATCCGATTATTAATTCTTTATCCTATTATTAATGCTCCTCATCTGATTATTAATGCTCCTTATCCCCTCCGTATGCGTAATCCTTTAATTTAAACAATTAAATTTATTAACCCTTTTAAATTTAATACCCATGTCATTGAATGTAATAGGTAATTAATTAATTAATTAATTAATCAAATTATAAAAATTAATTAATTAATAAATATTTGATTAATATCATTATACCAATCTTTGTTTAGTTAATAACATGTTAGAAAATTAATTACCTAATTTTTTTATTTTTTTTATAATCCCTAAACATATAATCTACTAGGGTTGTTACAACTAATAAGGTAAAACATGCATCAATAGACTTAAATTGATATTAGTGATCACTAGGAGGATACCCTACAACCTAATGGGTGGTTTGGATTAAATTATTACAATCCAAAATAATATTGAACATTTAATACTTCAAAGGAATTTCAGAAATATTGTATAGGTAGTCTTTTCTTCATTGAAAAAATTTGCATTTGTATGCATGTTGACCATTTTGGAGGTTAATAGTGTGGTTTCTAATAAGGATTACAACATGATGTACAACATTTTGGTCCAAAATAGAGTGAGGCTCTCGAGGAATACCTCATACTTTACCTTCAACACATTTTTTTTTCAAAAAAATAAAATATGAATAGGGCTTCAATACAATACAAGCCACAGGGCTTCAATACAATATTAATTTGATTCTAATATAAATTTGATTCTTTATTGTTAAAATCCAATACAATACAAATTTAGGGTTTCATCATGAAAATCCAATACAATACAAATTTAGGGCTTCAATATTAAAATTAAGTACCATTTAAAATAAAATAAAAATTAGGGCTTCAATACAATACAAACTTTCTAATCAATTTAGGGCTTCATTATTGCAATATCGCACTTTTAAATGTCTCAGGACTTCAACTTCTCCCATTTCTAAAATGCATTATTCCTCTAGTTTGTACTAGTCATAATCAATGAGAGTAGTAGATTTTTTAAACCAATTACCAACTCATCCCACTTTTGTTGATTAAAGTGTGTCTAGCACATTTTTTATGAATCATTGCCATTGTTCATGTGAACACAGATAAAACTATTGTTTCTTTGTCATCATTGTGAACATTATGTTTTATTGATATTTTTGTAGAAGTTGGAAGTCTCATTGTTTAGTCTTCTTTCCAAGGGACAAAATTTAAATTAAGGGATATCATGCATATTGCAAGGGATATTTAAATGATGCATTAGCATACCGTGTTAAGGAATTTTCCCAAGGAGTGAAGTGAAAGAGGAATATGAATGATACAAAGGTATAATCGTGGGTTTCACAATTATATGTCAATCATCAAGGTAAACAATCAATAACATGAGGTACAAAGGTTTCAATTTCTCCTATTAGAGTAGTATACATTTTATGGTGATTTTTTTTTATGTTCACTTAAAATCCTTTTGTTGAACCTTCTATTCTTGTCTCTTCAGAACAAAACCTTATGGATGAGACATGAATACATTCTATTTCAAGTCTCCATTCAAGAAAATAGTCTTCACGTCCATTTGATGAATTTTCCATCCATTATATGTATCCAATAAAAATAGAGTACAGATGGTATCCCATTTTGTTGTGGGGGAAAAAGTATCCTCATAATCAATACCTTCTTTCTGTACAAATCCTTTTGCCATGATTCTTGATTTGTTCTTTTCAAGTGAGCCATATGATTTGTACTTGTTCTTGAATACCCACTTGTAGAAAATTGGTTTGGTTCTGAATGGAGGGTCCACCAACATCCACGTCCCATTCTTGATGAGAGCATAATTTTCCTTAAGAATGGCTTATTTCCACTCATCATGAGAAGTGTCTTCTTCAAACGAAGTTGGTTAAAATTTAGTAGATAAATTTGAATCACAATCACATGAAACATCCATGTCATGTACATCACCTGAATTTGAATTATCTACATCAACTCGATGTTTTTCTTCAGGAACTTCTAGTTCTTGTCTTTCTAACCTCATTAGGATGAACATTTTCAAGTGTTTTTATGAGACATTTTGGTGGATCTTTTTGAGAAGGTCCAGGTTTCTCAGCTGATTTAGATGGTGTTGAATTCTCATCAAGAGTCACTATTTCAATCCTCTAAATCACATCATCCAAATCACCAGGTTCTGATGAAGTGGATGGGACTTATTTATGAGGGGGAGATGGTGCATTAAAACAAGATTCCAAATATTGATCCAAGATAGGGATTTCTCCTTCAAGGTGTGGAATATCATCATCAAATTCAAGATATGTCTTTACATTAGCCAATTTGTCCAAATGACCAAGCTACCTCTCAACAATTTTTTTCATTTATCGAGGATTCAAGAAAGATTACACCTATCGAAAGAATGAATTTCATGTTTATCTTTTCGTAAAGACAATATCCCTTGGTGTTATTTGAGTACACAAAGAAGACGCAATTCTGACTCCTTGCATTAATATTTTTTATTTATTCCTTAGGAATTAGGGCATAGCGAGTGGAACAGAGACCCTAAGATGACTCACCAATGAATGTGGCCATACCACATTTCATAAGGACTCTTTTTTTCAATACCATGATATGGACACACGTTTTTCACATAAACTACACATAGAATTGCATTAACCCAAAATACAAATTTTACATTCATGAAAAACATCATGGAATGAACCATGTTTAGGAGAGCCATATTCATTCTTTCAGCTACACCATTGTGTTGAGGATTGTGTGGAAATGCGGTTTGATGTTTGATCCCATGTTGGCATATATATTTTTCAAATTCATTAGATGTATATTCTCTTCCATTATTAGTGTGAAGAGAGTGAATACAATACTGAGCTTCATTTTGGATCCATACATGACAATTTTTAAAAGTTTCAAAAGATTTTGATTTTTATTTCAGCAAGTACACCCAACACATCCTGGTGTAATCATCAATAAAATAAATGATATACTTATTTTCATTTTATTTTAAGAATAATGAAATGGTTGTTTTCTTTGCTTTCCAATGATACAAGCATCACATTTCTTCAAGTTCCTAGGAATAGTATGAAAACCAAAAACACCATTATATTTTAGCAAGAAGGTTGTCATAGTTAATGTGACAAAATATAGCATGCCACAAGAGAATATATGGCATTGTACCTTCATCATGATGAGAGAGAGATGGTGAATTCTATGCATGAGCAAATGTCCCTTTCAGCTTCAACAATCTTCCATCTTCCACTTCGGTCATGACAACCATGTTGTCAGAATCCTTCCTTATTTCAACTTTTCCACCAAAGATATGAATAAAGTAGCCTTGTTTTCAGATGTGCACAAGGGACAAAAATTTATTTCATGAATCAAGAAGATAAAGCACATCATGCAGAGGAAAATCGAGGATTCCACACAATTTAAGCATGATGGTGCCCATTCTCGAAGGTTTGATACTTGATTTATCTACAAAATACACTTATGGTCAAATACACTTTCACAACAATTATAGTATATACTTATGGTCTTTTTCCTTCCACATGGTATGCTCCTTGTTTCATATAGGAATGGTCAGTCTGCCACTCTTCTTCATTGGAATTTGTTGCTTCAAAAATTCAATTCCATAAGTCGTTGAAGATTAGAGTGATTTTTTATTTTTTGTACCATTCTTAGTATTTTTCTTTATCATTCAGCACCACATCGACAAAGCCACTATACATCAAAGTCCTAAAATTAGAGTATCATGATTTTTTACTCTCTTTGATCAAGCAAATCACACTAATCCTTATACTATAGCATGGACACCAAATGAGGATCTTG
Organism: Picea engelmannii; assembly: GCA_009831015.1. NCBI lineage: Eukaryota > Viridiplantae > Streptophyta > Pinopsida > Pinales > Pinaceae > Picea > Picea engelmannii. Next base: position 1,013,926 of record ML781708.1, read on the forward strand.
TCTGATGTTGATCTTGTTGATCTTGTCTACATGGACACCAAATGAGGATATTGTCTAATGTTGATAATGTTGATATTGTTAGCATGGACACCAAATGAGGAATGGTCGGTCTAATATTGATCTTCTTGATATTGTCATCATGAAAACCAAATAAGTATCTTATATAATATTTATTTTATTAGATATATATTATTGATTGAATATAAATAATAATACTTTAATTTTTTTTTAATTCACCCTTTTTTTTGTAAATAAAAACAGACTATATTACCTTGTGCTCAAAAAGAAATATGTGTCAAAAGATTACAACAAGACTTGCCACTTTTTTTTCCATAGGTGTGGAAACCAAAACATGTGGCACTGTGCATGTTAATAATTTCTCTCTAAGAACTGTAAAAGACCTGCCACTTGTTCTACCATGAAAATGGAAACCAGAACAGGCGGTCTAAACTAGAGTGTTTTGATAACATGAAAGAAAAACAACTAACACCAAAAAATTGACAGTAGGAAATTTAAACATGAGGCAAACGTGGGTGTCCTTCCTGGATGACGATGAAGTCATAAGGCTGGAAGCAAGTCAGTAATAAACTCTTTGCGGGCTCGCCTGAAAGAGAATTGAACAGGAAATCCATGTGTTTTATCAGGAGGCTCTGATGATACCTTTGTTTGGCGAGGTCCCTTTGCACACTATGGGAAAGGAATGGGTATCTAGGGCCTACTGCATTGGCGCCTCAGATGTTTTATGTCCCTCTTGTTCATGCCATAATTCACCCCAGTGGATTTCTATATCTACCATGTTTGGGTTGGTTGAATGCTTTCCATAATCCAATAGTCATGGAGAAATATCCTCTTATACCGAACATCCCATTGTGACCAATGCCTCAGTGCATGCCTATGGTATTCCATCACCGCTAGCTTCCTGCATCACCTTTTCATCACCAACAACCTACAAATGTTGAGGAATATCCACCCAGTGAGGAAGGATTTCCTCCTCCATTATGAAACCTCTATAATTAGTCTACGGGATAAACAACTGAGGCATTTCCTAGGTTTCCATGTCCCATTTCTGATCAAAGTAGGGAGAAAGGGTCAAGTTACCTCTTGGGGAGGATTGGAGAGCCATTGGACCAGTGCGATAGTGCCTGCCTTCTTGGCTATAGTCGGTCGACCCTTGTTTGGGCTTGCCTCTTTCTCAGGGCATGTCAAAACCAAACATGATGGAGGAACTGAAGAGGCATAGGCAAGAGGGAATGCAAAGATCTGAAGCCTGGGAGAGACAAGTCGAGTTAGCCAAGGGATAATGAGAGAGTGAGGGAGGAAGAGTGAGATAAAACCAACAGCAAGAAGAGCCCTACATAATAATTAGCGAGGTGATGCCCATGGAGGCCATGAATGCCGAAGTGCAGTGGGTAGAGGCCATCGTACTAGTTCCTGTAAGCCAAATGTGAACCACCATAAGAGTTGTTGGACTGTCCCAACACTCTCCTCTCTGCCCTGCATAAATGCAGGGCATGTCAAATGAATTAGGGAGGGTGTTGGCTATGAGGGGATTTAACTACCCCTTCTGCCAGCACACCATGGGGCATGTGGGCTCCAGGTGACACCCCATCTGGGGGTGGGTAATCTTGACGAGATAAATCTTAGCAATGTTTCAACAATTGTGAGTCCGAATGATTTTGGGGGTTGAGAATGAGGATTTCAGTTTGGGCAATAACTCCCACATTATCTAGTTTATCGGCCACTTTGTTGGCATCATGTCTTACATGTGAGGTAATGAGCATAAGGGTAGGGCTGAGGAGGGTTTGAATATGCGAGAAAGGGCCTAAGAGGCACCAGTTGGGTGTTATTTTCTCCAGATCCATCCCATTGATAATTTTGGTAACTAGAGTGATGATTATTTTTGAGTCTCCTTCAATGATTAGAGGTTGTAGGTTGAGCTCCAATGCTAGTTGAATTCCCCTGATGCAACCCCAAAGTTTCGTGGAGTTATTGGTGTCATATCCTAGTGGAACCGTGCGTAGGAGTCATATCTTCCCTGTGCTATCTCGTATGACCGCCCCAAAACTTGTCGGTCTAGTATTTCCTTTTGAGCCACCATCAAAGTTTAGTTTCTAGAAACCCATGGGTGGACAACTCCAGATGGAGGGGCTTCGTGTCACAGAGGTAGGGGGAGAAGAAAGAGAGAGAGAGGCCTTGAACATTGTCTTCTTCCATTAGGAAAGAATGATGGATTTTGATGGCTCTTTAGGAACGTCGTTTGGAGATCAAGATTGAGTTTGAATGGTTTCCCAGATGTTGTCCACAATTTTGGACCAGATTTTGGAAGGGGTGGAGCTTTGGGAGTGGAAGATGCGTCTGTTCCTTTCTTTCCATATATGCTAAAATATGAATCCTGGGATGAGGTGTCAGATTCTATTGAGGAGTGGGATTTTTAAGTCACCCAGTCCCCAATTCCTAATTGTATTGATGACACTTGTTCGGTCCCTTTTTCTTTGCCTCATGATGACTGCAGCTTGATCCAAGATTATATTACTACTGGGACATTGGTTGAAGATGTGCTCCATTGTTTCTTCTTGTTGCTGGCACAAGTGACAGATTGAGGGTCCAATAAATCCTCTCTTTTGGAGGTTATCCCAGGTTAGAAGCCAATTCTAGACCAAAATCCAAAGGAAAGTCAACACCTTCGGCCAGAGTTTGGTTTTCCATATTGTATGCCAAATGTGATATTTTGCCTGCTGATGAAAATTCTCCTGAAGTTGATAGGATTCCTTAATTGTGAAGGTTCCAATTGGGGAGTTCCCCCATCAAAGAATGTACTTTTCTTCATTGATACAGATCTTCCTATTTCCCACTATTTCTTTCCGTGGTTGCATTTCGATATCTTTCCGAAGGTTGAGCTCCTATGAAATAAGTTTCCAACTGTGCCAAGGGGGGAGTGACCAGTGCTTGCAAGACAAAGGTATTCTACTTTGAGAATTCCCAGATATGGTAATTGGTTTTGGTAGAGGCTGATATTTTCCAGTGATCTCAAGAGGGGTTGTTGTTGCCAAGCATCTATCCAGAAGCGAGCCCAGTGACTGTTTCTAACTTCCCAAAAGGCATGTTTTTGGATGAATGGGTGATTTCTCCAGGCTTCATTCCAGATGTTGGAGCCTTGGATCTGTTCTTCAAGTCTAATGAGTTTCTCTTGCGGAGTTTGGGGGGTGTATTTTTTCCTCCACAGTTGCGCCCACAATTCTTCGAGGTGTTTTAACTAGTGCCACCATATTTTTTCTCCCATAACATTGTTGATATTTCCTGGGTCACAGAGGCATAATCCTCCCACAGAAGTGGGTTTTCATATTTTTCCCCATCCTACTAGGGCCCATTTTTTTCCTTGTTTATTACCATTCCAGAGGAAGTTTCGTTAGAGGTTTCTGATTCTCTTGATAATTGTTTAAGGTGCAACAAGAGTCAAGAACATATAGGTCAGAATAGCTTGAAGCACTTCCTTTATAAGAATGAGTTTGGCAGGGAGGTTCAAGGTTCTAAAGGTCCAAGATATGAGGCGATTGGAGATGGAGAGGAGGGAGTTCTAGGAGATATTTTGGGCTGCAGAATATGTTAGGGGTACTCCTAGATAATTGGATGGAAGGGAGCTACATGGGATACCTATAATGTGAGAGATATGTTTCTGTATAGAAAGGGGAGTGTTGAAAAAGAAAAGTTGAGACTTATCCAGATTGAAAGTGGTGCCAGAGGCCTCACTGAAGTCTGAGAGGATGGTTTGGAGCTGATCAACCTCCTTGGTTGTGGGGCTATTCAGAAGCATAATATCATCTACAAATTGGTTATGCAAGGTTGTCGGTTGGAGACCATGAATTGGGAGCCCTTTGAGTGTACCATTGGAGATCAAGGTTGATAAGTAACATCCTAAACCTTCTTCCATAATGACAAAGATGAAAGGGGAGAGGGTCTCCCCTTGGCATATGCCATGAGAGGGAGAGAAACACCTTGATGGGACCCCATTTACTAGTATGGAGAAGAAATTTGAAGAGGTTAGTTTCATGATCTAGGCTATCCACTCTTCATTGAATCCAAAGGCTGTGAGAAGAGACTACATGTAATTCTAGCTGAGTTTATCAAAATATTTAGAGAGATCAAGTTTTATAAACATACCTAGAGTGTGCGTGGATTTGAGTGAGTGAATCACCTCATGAACCAACATGATATTGTCCATGATGTGTCTCCCCTCTACATAACTTGTATTTTCCTTTGAGATAATGTGGGTAAGGATGGGTTTGAGACAGAGGGCGATCACCTTTTTTATTATTTTATAAATAAAATTGTAGTGCTATTGGATGAAAGTGATTTGGGTTAGTGATGTGCTCCTCTTTTGGAATCAGGGTGAGGAAAGTACCATTGAGGGCGGAGAGTACTTGGCCAAACGTTTTGGATTCCTCCACAAGTTTCTAGACTTCTTCTTTGATCATCGATCAACAGTGGTGGAAAAAATCTATAGTGAAGCCATCCAACCTAGAGGCTTTCCCAGGGGGCATTTCCTCGATGGCCTAGTCTACTTCCTCCTGGAAGATTGGTCTCATTAAGGCCTTTTTATGCTTTGCAGTAATAAGGGTCAGTATGTGTTGCATCACTTTATGAATGGCAGACATTTTGTCGAATGGATGTTTTGAGAGTATCTCTTTATAATAAGTTACTAGTTCCTCTTCAATTGCAACATGATCTAGAAGTGTGTTTCCCTATGAGTCCTCTAGTTTTGTAATGCGATTGATGTAACGCCTGTGAATCATGGAGCGGTGGAAAAATTTGGTATTCTTTTCCCACTCTTTTAACCACTGCACTCGTGACTTTTTTCTCCAAAGGATTTCCTCCTGCTTTTGATGCTCTTCAATTTTTTTCTTCAAGGTGGCTTCCTCATGTAGCAGGGGTTCCAAATAGCCAGATATAATATATTTTTGTTGAATGTACTCTAGTTTTTGTTCAAGGCTTTTTTGAGTAGAAAGATATCACCAAAAATGTTTTTATTCTAGTCTCGAAGTTGTTTAATTTGTTTTAGGCGCTGATGGAATTTATACATCCTGGAGCCATGCTCTATTTATTCTTGATCCCACGAAGTTCTGTAAATCTCAGGGAAGTCTGGGTGCTTTAGCAAGAACTTCTCAAAGTGAAAAGGTTTGTATTTTGGAGTATCTATAGTTTCTATCCAAAGATGCACTGGCCAGTGATAAGAGCCTACTCTTGGAAGGATGTTGGATTTAATTAGTGGTCCTTCAATAATTAGATTTTTTTATATTAGAAAGTGATCTAATTTGTTGGCTATGTGATGAGTTCTCTCCCGCTTGATGGTCCAGGTGAAGGATTCATTTATGGTTCCAATGTTGATTAGATAAAGCTTATCAATGAGGTGGTTGAAATTGGCACTATCTTGGTCTAGACGTTTTAGGCCTCCACTTTTTTCCTCTAAGGTGAGAATCATATTGAATTCCCCCCCTAATATGCATCTTTCTTTTCCTCTTAATTCATTAATGTATTCTAAGTTGTCCAAGAAGTGATCCTTCTCATGAGAGAGATGAGGTCCATAAGAATTCATGATGACTCCTGATTTTCTTGAACCTATATCTTGATAATGCGTTGAGATTGTACTTGTATATGAGTAGGTCTGCTCCAAAATCATTGTAGTAGGGTTCCAGAGAATAGCTAAACCTCCTACTTCCCATTTTGAGTCTGTGTAAGTGAAATTACAATGTCTCCAACATCTTTTGAGTATTTCTTTCATAATGTCACCAACACATTTGGTCTCCTGAAGTAGGAGGATGTCTGGATTTTCGGCCTTGATACAGTTTTGGAGAATCCTCTATTTGGATCTTCCATTAAGGCCTCTAATATTCCATGTTATGATATTCATCATATTTAATTGCGTGGGGAGGAGAAATAACCTTCATAGAGGCGTTGGACTTGTCCTAAGTTGATCATAAAGTTACCTACCTCTTTCATTAGTTGTTGGGACATTTTTCATCTTTGTTGCTTACCCTCCTTATGATTTTGCTTAGGGTCTGGGTCTGTCTCTAGGTGTATTCATAAGCGAGATGTGGCTCCTGTTGTGGAATCGGTGAAGACTTTGTGCACCTTCCTTAGTTTCTCTCGTGGAATTATTTGTAGTTTCTTTCTGTTGAAGGCTTCCTCTAGCTTATCTAGGTCAATGTCCTCAAGTTCCCTTTCATCGATCTACATTATGGTATCTCCACCACCTTCTTCAGGTTATGTGCTTGGGAATCATTGTGTTTGGGGATATTGGTGTAGGATTTTCTCTAGTTCTGGACATAAAGTGTGTTGTTATTTTCCCTTGCTTTTTCCTGGATCTAAAGTAATATGGGGGTTTTCTACTTCCTCCTCTTCTAGAAGATTGTTGAGTTCTTCAAAGGAATTGTTGATAGATATTTTCTTATTACATGGTTGATTTTCTTTTTTTTGAGGCGGTCTTTTGCAGCTTGGTACCTGACTGAATCCATCTTTCTGTTGCTCTTATGTTGTTGGGCGCACTGTGTTGGGTATGTGTTATATTCTTTGCACGAGTAGTAGTGTCTGAGCATATGTGCTAGCTACACATGGGGGTTAGAGGGGGGGTGCAGGGGGGCATAGCTCCTCGTGCAGGGGTCCGAGGGTAGCTCCCTCGAGAAACGTGACACCTACCTCAGGAAACGTGTCATGTATTTAGGTGGTTTTTCGACACATGGTTGCCGATGGTTTTCTATTTTCGGTTAAGGAATTAGGGTTTTGGACTAATCCAGGTCATTGGGTTAGGTTTTTGGATGTCATTGGATCCTATATGTATATTGTATTGTAAACAATGTAACACAATGAATGAATATAATATATTCTATTTTTCCCGGTTTGGGTTTCCAAGGGAAAAATCTCTGTGTAATGTTTGTATTTTCCATTGTATCTTTTATGTTCTTTTCCGAATATCTTTTTACAGTAGACATTGTACAAGGTTATAATTTACATTTGGTATCAGAGCTTTATTGGCTTTAGGGGGATGCCTTTGTGGTCAAGGGTTTGGCTTGGGACTATGATAAGCCTTGTTACAGTGGGAGATCTGCAGTATTGTTTTTCAAGTGAAAAGAAATGGTAAGAAATTTGAAGATGGAGATCAAGAAGTTTAATGGGAAAATATTTGAGCTATGGAATCTTGATATGGAAGATCTTTTGGTGGACAGAGATCAGTGGATCATGGTAGATCCAGGTACTGCACCTACAGGAACTTTTGTAGATGACTGGAAAAAGATGGATCAGAAGGCAAAGAGCACAATCCGACTATGTCTCTCTGATTCAGTATTACTAAATGTGTCAGAGGAAGCTACAACCAAGGATTTATGGGAAAATTTGGGCAAGTTGTATCAATCTAAGTCCATAGTAAATAAACTATTCCTGAGAAAGAAGCTGTATAACTTGAGGATGAGAGATGGAGACTTGGTAGCAGAGCATTTGAACACCTTCAATACTATGGTAAGTCAGTTAGCATATGTTAAGATTAAAATTTCAGATGAAGATAAATGTATCAGTTTGTTGTGTTCTTTACCAGACTCGTGGGAAATGTGACACCTACCTCCGGAAACATGTCATGTATTTAGGTGGTTTTTTCGGCACATGGTTTTTTCCAATGGTTTTCTATTTCCGGTTAAGGAATTAGGGTTTTGGACTAATCCAGGTCACTGGGTTAGGGTTTTGGATGCCGCTGGCTCCTATATGTATATTGTATTGTAAACAATGTAACACAATAAATGAATATAATATATGCTAGTTTTCTCGGTTTGGGTTTTCAGGGGAAAAATCTCTGTGTAATTTTTGTATTTGCCATTGTATCTTTTATGTTCTTTTCTAAATATATGTTTACAATAGACATTGTACAAGGTTAGAATTTATAGAATGGTGCATTGAGGGGGAAGTCTCTGAAGAGGTTCCCATGTTCATGGATGTTATGACAACTAAAGCAGGTATGTTCATAGTCTATTGTTTGATTCCATTCTTCATATTGGTATTCGATGGTTATAGAGCCTGGGAGGGCTTTGGAGATGTTCATGTAGACACATATTCATGCATAGGAAGTATATTTCCTTTGTTTTGTGGCTTCTGAGGACTTAACATACCTTCCTAGTGTGTTTCTAATACCCATGAGTATTTATTCAAGCCATAATTCCCGAGGGAGAGAGTAAAGACATAAGAAGACTGGGGTTCAGGCAAAGTCTTCCTTTTCTAGGTAGAAGCGATCCATCCAAAATCTCAAATATAGTCCAGCTGAGTTGTAGAAGTAGGGGTCATTTTCGAAGACTATGTCTTTGTCCTCCAGGCTATAGAATATGATTGTAAAGAATTCTTTAGATCTTAGTTGTAGCTCATAATCCCCTTTCAGGCTCCGCCAGTGCTTGATCCATTTTGTGAGGTCTCTTTCTGATGGCCAAATCCCTAGAAATTTCTTGATCAAGGCATGTTCCCTCATGAACTAGGTGTGCTTTCCTACCCTGGCAGATTTGATCACATATTTCGGTACCGTGGGCACTTGGTGGATACATTTTCCTGGTACCCAGTTCCAAGATGCCTTTGGATGTGACAATTCAACTTCCATATCCATACTTTTCCCTATGCTTTGTTCTTCTTGTAACAAGTTGTCTTTGAGGTGTGGCGACAACTTTTTTAATTCATTATTATGCATATGATTTTACTATTTTACTATTTAAAAAGAAATTAACCTTCCAACCTTAATAGATATATCATATATTTTTCCATTACATTACACTCTGAGTTTGAAAAGTATCCAGATAACAATTTATTCATACACTCATGATGAGATTCTATTATTACTTTTATAGGAAATTTTAGCTGTCAAATTGTTTGGGAGTCGATCACCATAGTCTTATCTTAAGGACATATTAGCATTAAACATGAACACTATTATAATTTTTGCTAATAACTTGTATTAGTGGACACAATGGTTGATTATTATGCATATGCTTTTACTATTTAAAAAAAAATAACCCTCCAACCACAATAGATATATCATATACTTTTCCATTACATTACACTCAGAGTTTGAAAAGTATCCAGATAACAATTTATTCATACACTCGTGATGAGGATGATATTATTACTTTTATATGAAATTTTAGCTGTCAAATTGTTTGGGAGCCAATCACCATAGTATTATCTTAAGGACATATTAGCATTAAACATTGGCACTATTATAATTTTTGTGAATAGATGGCTATCAACACAGGTTTTGTAGGAAGGGGAGTGCTCCAACATTTCCTTGAATTACGAAGCATTGTTGCAGGGGGAGCTCTTTAATGGAGGTCATGGCCCTAAACCTACTAGTTTAGGACTGTATTACACTTAGGATAGATCCTTGGTATTGCTTCAGACATGGAGGATCCGACTTACTTGTTGTCTTATGAGACACCGAGCTTGACAACAATTATTACACAGTTAACTTATTAAATTCTCGCTTACTGGAGCTCTTGTAGAAGTCTAGCGTAGGTCTTGTGGAGCGAGGTGGTAGTCTCTGGTGAGTGCTTCCAGTAGCTTCCGGATGGAGGTTGAGGTCAGTGCACTAATGAGTGTGGCTGATGAGGCCCTCTGGAAGAATGTCGACGTCTTCTCCTCGATGGATGATCTCATTGCAGATGTTGTCTTACCACCCTCTCTTCCTACCTCATAAGGTCGTAATATTTCTTCTCCTTTGAATACCTCATCTCCTCCTGCACCCATTCCACTATTGCCTCCCACCCCACTTTTGGGTCTAGTTTCTGCATTCAGGTGTTCACCTACTGGTTTGCAATGGAGTGCGAGATATTGAATGGTTCACCCCTCCTCGCAGAAATGGATGCCTAAGAGCTCTAGCACTAAGCGTGCGTGGAAACCCAATAAGGCCAAACATGTTTTAATCATGGGGTCATATGTTGGTCTGGATAAGAGTGTGCACTTATTACTCTATGCACTTGTGGGTGGAATTTCCTACTGCACGCTGTGTAAGTGCTCTCTCCCAACCTAGATTTCGAGTGCCTCGTCTCCCTTGTTGGGTTATGTCCCTGATATTATTTACCTCTCTCATGGATGGTTTGGTATACTTTTCAATACACCGGAGGATTCATAGCCGATTTTAGATTCACTTTGGGCTATTAGTGGCTGCAACTTAATGCTCAAAATATGGTGGGTTAGTTTTGATCCTTCCATGGATTAATTTTGATTTTGCCACCTATGGGTATGCTCCCCAGTCTTCCCTTCCAACTTTGGACAGAGAAAGCTCTTATTTCCATTGGAAATGAGCTAAGGAGTTTTATCAGTCTGGATGAAAGTCTACTTAAGGGTTCCGACAAAAGGATGGCTAGGATCCTGGTGGAGATGGATTTACATGCAGGACTACCATAGACACTAGATATATTCTGGAGAGGTCTCACTGTGACTCAATGCTTGGACTACCTTGGAATCCCTTTTTGCTACACTTGTTGTCATAGGACTAGACACCTACATCATGATTGCACAGGAGAGATAGAAGCAAAAGAATCAAAATCTTCTTATCTTCGAAAACTCTCTTAGGAGGACTCACCAGGTGTAGACTCTTTCGATGCGGTGACTGGAGACATTGTGGATGAAGGGGACTAGCCGAATATACCACTCAACACACTCACGGGTAAGATCAAGCTCCTTTGTCCTTCATTTTACTTCACCCTGTCATCTTGGGAAAGGGATACTTTGGACTCATATTTTATCTTGGGGATGGGACCTACGCGAGATACCTTGACCGAACCTTTGCAAGTTTTGTCCACTACTATTCCACCTTCCATGGAATGAGAGAATTCACAGACTTTACCACCTCCGCAGTTGTTGTATTCCTCCCAAGACTATAGGGCTCCCTCATTGGCTCCATGTGGGGTCTCCTTACCTTCCAGCTCTTTCCACTCTACTTGTCCTACTACCTTTTGTAATACAGATCTACCTTTCGAAGACTCTGAGTTAGTTCGGGATGCCTCCACAGACTCTAGAAGAATGAATCCTGGAATTACTACTCTAGGGAAAAATTTTACTGCATAGGTTCCTACTTCTATTGAGATGTTGTTACCCATTCCTATTCCTACTCTTCAAGGAAGGTCTCCTATCATCAGAGAGAACTTGGAGTCCTCTACTTCATATCCCCATGAGAAAACTAGTGTTACTTCTAGGAAAGACTTCTCTTGGTGTCGAGGTTTGGGATTGGAGAGTTCACCTATAAAAACACGTAGTGCACGGAGAAAATATTTCTCTTCTATTACTCTCCCGACTTCTTCCACTTCAGACACATTTGAACTTGGGGTTCTTAGAGGAATTAAATCCCTAGCTAGGTATTGATCATGATACTTCTCTCCCTTAATATTAGACAGGTGGTAGGCACCCTCAAAAAGGCCTCCCTGGGGTGACTTATTGACAAAAAATTTCCCGACATTATTTTCTTACAAGAAACATTGGTCGACGAAAAACGAGCTCGAGATTTCCTTAGTATCTTAAATCCAAAGTGGTATGTCCTTGATATAAGCTGAGTGGGAATATCGGGAGGGTTACTGGTAGTCTAGGATCCCATAAAGTTTGATATGGAACCTTTCTTATGATGTGGTGGTATTTTGATGACACGTACATGTTGTGAAAACAAAAGACAGTTTACTCTCCTAAATGTGTATGGCCCATGTACATACAAGATCACCTTCTGGACTAAAGTATCTTCTCTTGGCCTTCTAGCTAAACCTAATCTTATAGTTGTGGGTGATTTTAACTTTACATTAACTGCAGAATAGGTGTGGGGGGAAACAACTCTACAAGGCCACGCGGCCACTCAGTTAAAAAAGATCTTCCTCAACAATAATCTCATGGATATTCTGTCGGTTGTTGCAGTACCTACCTAGAGGAATGGTAGAGTGGTTTGGAGAGTATCTCCAAGAGACTGGACTATGTTTTCATTTTTGAAAATATTCTACAACTCTCGGAAAGGTAACGATCCTAGGTAGAATACCCTTTCCTCTCGAACCATGCCCCTATCTTCATGCAGCTTGACTCTACCTCTCATCGACCATCATACCCTTTTAAATTTAATCCAGTGTGGCTACAGGACCCCGACTTTTTGTGGCTAGTCACTGAGGTTTTGACGAACCAAAATTTGCACCAATAATTAGGCTTACAAAGACAACTAGTGTGGAAATTGAAACACTTGAAAAAGAAAGTTAAAAGTTGGGCTATACTACAGAAAATTAAAAACACTTATAGAATTTCACAGCTGGAAGAAAGTATAAAGACTCTGATCTTGGAACATACTACGTCACCCAAACTGGAACACAAGTTAAAGACATTAGAAGAGGAGAGGAACATGCTCCTTCTGGCTGAGGAAGAACATTGGCGTCGGAAGAGAAAAGCAATCTGGGTTAATTATGGGGATCAAAATACAAAAAAATTTCACCACTTTGCAAGCTACAGTAAAAAACCATAAGCACATTTGGGAATTAAAAACTGATTCATATGTCATTATCTTGGGACAAGACAACCTCATTTCAGAGGCCCGTCGTTACTTCAAAAATTCCTATAGTAATGTGGCACTTACAAATTATTATGAAAAAGAAGCCATCATTGTACATTTTCCTAGACTTGTCAGTGATGTGGAAGCTGAGCAAATTTCTAGAGCTCGTACAAAAGAGATTTGGAATGTTCTTAATTATTTCAAAAGGGACAAAATCCTTGGACCTGATGGATGGACTATCGAGTTCTATCTACACTTCTTTGAGCTTGTTGGTGATGACCTACGATATTTGGTTGAAGACTTTAGGATCATAGGCAGGGTTAACTGGGAATTAAACTCTACTTTCTTGACACTCATTCCAAAAACCAACCACCTGACTTCTCTAGGAGACTACAGGACTATAACATTGTGCAACCTTTGTTATAAAATTATTACAAAAATTATAGCTAATAGGATCAAACTATATCTATCTAGAATTATATCTGGAGAACAACTGGGTTTCCTTAAAGGGTGATAGATTCTCAACACCATTTCTACTGCACAAGAAGTTTTACACAACATTAAACTAAAAAAGGTACATGAACTTATATTAAATATAGATCTCAAAAAATCCTTTGATTGTATTAACTGGGACTAACTGAGATTAATTCTCCTACAATATGGTTTTGGTATTCATTTCACAAAGTGGATTATGGGTTGCGTTATTAGTGCTTCTATAGAGGTTCTAGTTAATGGGGAGGCAACCCATTTCTTATAAAATGAAAGAGGTATGAGGAAGGGCTTCCCACTCTCTCCCTTATTGTTCATATTAGCAATGGAAGGTCTGAGTATTCTGCTAAAAAACAATTATCACGAAGGGAGACTTACAAGTATTAAGGTTTCAAGGCTGGTTAAGATTATTTACATTTTTTTCGTGGATGATGTTCTTATAGCCACCAAAGATAACTTAAAGTAATGGAAGGATATAGACTCCATTCTCAAAGCATTTTTTCGAGCTTCGGGGCTCCAGATAAATGTGGCAAAATCTACTTTTCACTACTCTAGGATTTCATAGGTGGACTTAGATTCTTTCAAGAACATATTCATGTACAAATTCCTGGAGACCTCGGTTGGCCTGGGATATCTCGATTTTTTCCTCAAAATAGACTGTTATAAAGTGGTGGATTGGAGATGGTTAGTCATTAAATTTGAAAAAATAATTGGGCATTGGTGAAACAAGTGGCTTTCACTCGAAGGGATATTTATTCTAATTAAATCTATATTGGAGATCCAGGCAGTTTACTTGATGGCATTGGTTTCTATTCCAGTAACTATTTTAAATAGGATTCGTCAGCTGATATTCACATTTCTTTGGTCAGGAGGCAGTGAAAAAAAACACCTACATCTCCGCAATTGGGATTCTATTTCTAAACCAAAACTGGTGGGTGGTTGGGGGTTGACAAACATATTTATCTTTAATAAAGCTCTAACATCCAATACACTCTAGCGTGTGATGACACAAGACGAGTTATGGCACCGAGTTATTATTGGAAAATACCTACCACATAGTTATGTTATGAGATGGCTCAGAAAAAAATTTACCAGTCCATCTAACGCTTCCCCGATTTGGAAATCACTTCTGAAATTCTTACATATCATCCAACATTGGTTATGTTGGAAACCTAGATCAGGCCACGCTATCTATCTTGGGAGCTCCTGACTATATTACACAGTCAACACATTTTCTACCTTTTCCAGGCCAGGGGTGTCTAAGTACATGGTGGAAGGATTTCTCAGACCTTTTCCTTTCGAGGAATCTGGCATTAGAATGGCAACGATTTTGTAGAGAACTACTTGGAGCAGGGATACAACTTCAGGACCAGAACCATGAGTTGCTCTAGAATGGGGGTGATAGCTCTGGAAACATTTCTGTAAATAATTTATAAGAGGGTATTTCTTCTACCATTTGGAACCAAAAGTTTACTAGTTGGAGGAAGCATCTTTGGCATTGGAATATTCCATTAAAAATCAAACTATTTACCTGTTTAGAAGCAGCCAACAAAATTATGACCTGGGACAACTTACACCATCGTGGTTGGGAGGTACCAAACATTTTCCATCTATGTTGCTTGGACTGTGAATCTGTAACACATATATTTATTGATTGTACTTTCACTCAACAAGTTTGGAGCAAACTCTTAATTGCCCTGGAGCTCAGGACTACTTGGATAGGTTCCTCTCTGAAGAATTGTTTGGAAGACTGGACAAAGGAGGATTCACTATACTTGCATCTTCCTGCTCTAGTCAGTTGGTACATCTGGTTGGTGTGAAAAACGACTATATTTGATCAACTACCACCTTCTACCCATTTTATTTATTACAAGACTCTGGGTGGTCTGGAGGGTAATAAGACAACAAAAGATCCTACTTCAAGATTTTTACAACCTACCTATCTTCATGGTAGGACTACTACCTGGTTTGATGGTGGATCACAAAAATTTTGTCATCGATGTGGATTTGGAGGTATGATCAAGTACATAGACCACACCATAATTAAATGGACCTACAACTGTGGAGCAGCCACAAATTCCAAAGATGAACTACTTGGTGTCTGGGCCACACTCATCCTGGCTACCAGACTTCACATTCTGGATCTACAAGTTTTGGGCGACTCCATAATTATTATAGACTGACTAAAAAACAAAGGCAAGTTACAAGTCATTTCCCTAGAATGATGGAAAGAAAGAATCTTCAAACTTATCAAAGGTTTTACTCAGATCAACTTCACTCACATTTACCGGGAATTAAATTTGGAGGTTGATCTTCTTTCCAAAAGTTCTCTTCAAGAGCAGGAAGGGAAAATGACTTTCAACCAGTGGCAAGATGGCCATGCGGGGTCATCAAACCATGTATATATTTTTTAGAGGCTATCAAAGATACAACACTTAGTCTTTTTTTGGTACATTTTGATCAGAATATTACCTATATTTACTTGTGTATCTACTTTGTAAAATCCCTTAGAGTCGGACAACAGAAATACTAAAGCCTTTTCTCTGAGTTGTCTATGTATATCATTAGACGGTCTATCATGTAATTTTGGCCATACTATCCTGTATTTTTGGTCTATCATGTAATTCTGGCCAGACTGTCTTGTATTTTTGGACTGGTGATTTCGTTTCCATATTGGGAAGCAGTCAATGTAATTTTGGTTAATTACCATACATTATAAATATAATGAGAAATTTTTCTTGTGGATTTTTTTTTTTTGTGAATAACTTGTATAGTGGACACAATGGTTGATGTTAGATATTCTATGACTGACTAAGTTTAATGTTACTTGGGGAAAATACATTTGCAAAAATATGTTATAGATAACCACTCCCATGTCATAAAGAAATTTCAAAATACAAATGTACGTTTTTAAATTTACTTATGAAATTAATGGATCACACATGTTGATATGCAATTATTATACCTGTTGTCTAGGCATGGTATATAGTGATCTCTAGGTCGTTGACCAACTATTAGTTGAGGTTTGACTCAAAATAATTTGAGCTTTATCAAAATTATAACCTTACAAAATGATTTTATTTCTTTATTTTAATTAGTTTAAAGCATGTTTTCTGATGTTTGATTGGTGGTTCAAATGACCCTGTTATTGCAGAGAGACCCAAATTTTGAACCTCAATCTTAGTTTAAAGCATAGAATTTTCCCCAACTGAGTAATGTTGTAGAGATAAAGGTGGATTAATGCTAAGTTTCAACTTAGCATTAATTCCAAAGATTAAATGTCTAACTTTTATGGATGCATAAATTCCATAACCTTTTTGCAATGTCGAGTGTTGTCTTGAGCGGTGTTGGTGTCTCATAGTAATAATTGGAAATCGCTGCTAAATGTTCAGTGTCCAGAAAAAGCTAGTGAGGAAGCCAAGTGTTTCATGCATGTCAGGTAGCTGCAGCTGGGCTTTCAAACTAAATTGACTTGGGAAACCTGAATTCTATGCTAAAATAGTTCATTCCTCATTGTGTTCTTTCTATTCCTGCTCTCTGTAATTGAATCTTCATATAAGTAAGGAAGATATTACAGTTTATTTATCATTCAAGATGACATCGAGTGAGATACCACCTATTGGTTACATACCATCAACCCCAGAAGATGTCGTAGGGAAGCCACGCACGGTGGGATCCTAGCTGATAGACGCAAGTGCCAAGATGCTTCAGAAATTCAAGCCTATTAATCAGTTTGAGAAGGTATTTTCTTTCTCGATCTTCTTATTTTAATTTCCTAAAGTGTTATCATATTGAATTACTAGAACAGAACCACGATCTAGATTAATACAATTTGTGTACAACATGTATGCACCTGGGCAATATATGGACACGATATGACCAGACAGATCGAAACACACTACTACATGGCCAGGGTGAATGAAGATTTCTTGCAGTGTGTTGTGTATGATTCAAATACCAATGATGCACATATCATAGGAAATTTGGCAAAATACCATGATTTTTATGAAATTTTAGCTGCAGTTGATCCTCATGTTAGTATGACACCATTTTGAATTCAAGCCATGGATTTTAAATTTGGGCACAAATATTTGTTGGGTTTTTAGATGTGGAATATATCATATCAGAGTGCTTATTTGAGGCACTCCCTGTAGAAGAGCAGAAGATTTGGCATTCTCATAGTTATGAGGTATGAACTTATGGTGGCCTAGTTTCGTATGTCTGAATGTGTGACCCTGTGTAACATGGCACCAAAAAATATAGACTAGCATCAATCTATTTTAATCTTTAATTCTAATGCGCTGAGAGCTCTATTCTCCAACCCAGGATGGGGAAGAGGACAAGAAACACCAGGGGAGGACCCGGTTGTGGTTGGCAAGTATGCCACCAACTACATTCGAGGTCTCTAGGAAACAGACGGTAGCGACACCAACCAGTTGAAAGTGGCCACCTGCTATAAGCATTACACGACCTATGAAATTGACAATTGGAAGGGCATCCAACATTACACATTCAATGTCAATGTGACCGCACAAGACCTGGAGGACTCGTACAACCCACCATTCAAGAGATGTGTTGTGGATGACAATGTGGCCAGTGTCATGTGCTCTTACAATTAGGTGAACGATGTCCCCACCTGCATCGATAAGAATCTTCTCGCAGACACCATCAGAGGCAAATGGAACTTAAACAGGTGAGCGCTTTCTCTCTCATAACTAAATTTGGGTTTCTGTAAACATATGGATTTAAAAAGATTATGTATTCATGTCTTAAAATTGTTGATCTGCAGGTACATCGTCTCAGACTGTGACTCTGTTTTCATATTCTACAACCAATAGCACTATGGAACAACTCCCCAAGATGCAGCTGCGGATTCTATAAATGCAGGTGCATGATGGATAATGTCCCATCTATTTTGAATCACATGATTTTTTTTTATAAAAATGAGGAATCATACTCTAATTTAATTTGATTTGGGTATGTTGGGATTTTGGGTATCTGAAACTGGCCCTGTATGTTGGGATTTTGGGATTTTGTTCAATGTCTGGTAACAAAGTTGTGACCCTTTACTATTAAAATTATATATATTGAAGCATGTCTCCTCCCACCCCAGGTCTTCCTCTACCACCGCTTTGTCTCCGTCCCTGTGATATCTTATACGTAACGTCGTGGATTCTTCCAAGTGAAACAACCTACACATATATTTTCCCAAATATTGGAAAGACATAGTGGGAGGGCCTTCGGATTTGCGAGCGAGTAAAGGTTGAGTTAGGCCGTCAGAGTCTATTTTCAGTCTAATAAGGAAATTAAATTAAAGAGATCCTTTCAATCTAAGAAGGAAATTAAAGAAACACAAAATCCATTTTTTTCATAACACATAGAGAACTCCATCAGTTGTTGACCTTTATCACACAACGCTCCATATCGCTAGGCTTTATCCACAAAATGAGATGAGACGCACTACATATGATGCCCTCCTTATAACAACAACATTTTATTCCAAACATATATAGATTATGTGGATAGTTCTCCCCATGGTTCATGGGATGCTTAAATTCTCACCAGCTGTAAATGGAATGTCGAGGTGTACAGACATATAGAGATTTTTTTGATAGCTATCTCCATGCATCAGGGATGGATAAATTAGACGAGATGCACTACATTTGATGACCTCCTTACAACAACGACATTGTATTCCAAACATATATAGATTATGTGGACAGTTCTCCCCATGGTTCACGAGATGCTTAAATTCTCACCAGTTGTAAATGGAATGTCCAAGTGTACACACATATACAGTTTTTTTTTTTACATCTCTCCCCATGCATCAAGGATGGATAAATTACTTTTCCGTTGTTTGTTGCCTTTGTAGGAGGTATGCAAGATTTTCCTTGATCTAATTTGTTGTTGTTGGCAGCAGAAGAATTTTTTGTTCATAGAAGTAGAGTACAAGGCGAAGTCCTCACAATCCTTACAACCTATAAAAAATTGCAATAGAAGCTATTATTTTATTATACATTCGTAGTGGTAGGTATATGCTTCCATGCAACCTTGTTTAAATAGATTTCATTCATGTTTGTGTGTAATTTAACGTTGAATTTTCATAATTTCAAATTCCAATGATATAAGAATGCTTTGATATAAATGATAGAGTATTTATCAATTAAATTTTATTTCATATGCATGATATTAAATTCATTTCAAATTCCAATGATATGAGAATGCTTTGATACAAATGATAGAGTATTTATCAATTAAATTTTATTTCTTTACAATACTTTATTTGCAATTATTTAAATAGGTTTTATTAATGTTTGTGTGTAATTTAATGTTGACTTTTCCTAACTTCATATGCATGATATTAAATTCATTTCAAATTCCAATGATGTTAAATTCATTTCAGATTCCACTCTTTTTCCCGTCAAAGAAATTTTCCTTTTATATTAGATATATAAAAATAAACATTTATGTTCATTACAAAAAATCTGATCTTCAATGGTTTGATAAACATCAAAAGAAATGTCCACCAGCAAGCGTGCAGGAATGCTTAAAAAATCAAAAAGTCATAGAATGCCCTGACACATGGTCCAAATAAAAAAATTGTGAAGATTGCATGCAGCTCGGAAAGGAGGACCAAGATCAGAAGGCGGTTCAAAAAACATTACTGGTTTTTGTTATGCCAGGATTATTGTCCACCCATGATGTATAATGGATCTATCCAACATGAAGATAGTCTTGGAGCACCTTTTTTGAGAGAGTGTCTGCAACCTTTTTAAAGTCCCTATATGTATGGTGGAAATATAAGCTATGAAAATCACAACGAAGCTCTTGAATCCGGGCCTTACATCCCTCCAACGCTACATAACGAAGACTACCCTTGCCATTACACTAGTTTATCAACATCTTTGAATCCCCGAAGATAACAAGAGTCTTGAGACTTAGAAACTTTTCCAAATGTAGTGTGGTCCATACACCCAGTAGCTCCGCCCAATTGTTTATGTCACTTCCTAAGTTAAAAGTCCACTTTATAAAATGGTTATGAGCAATAGAAATAATTCCACCTGCCCCACTTCTTTTTACATCCCCGGAAGCCGCTCCATCAAACCAGCACATTTGGTTTTGAAGTGGAAGTGGAAATCTGTTCTTTTTTATAGGAGGTGGCACCTAAAGTTTCTTTTCGGCATTGAAAAACCGCATCATCTTTGATGCTACTACCAAAGGGAAAGTTGATCCATGTTCGAAAAGGAGGTTGTTCCATTCAATCCAAGTGCACCAGAAAACCACCGCTAGCAAGATGATGGAGGAATGGTGTTGTTCATCAAATAGAGATAGGAATTCAACGATCGAATCACCTTGCCATGTCAGCTTTGTCTTCAACATTCCTTCCAAATGAGTCCAGATTTTCCGAGTAAAAG
>ML781708.1:1064903-1080469 GCA_009831015.1 Picea engelmannii
TCTTCAGCTTCTAAAGGAGTGGATACAACATTGTGGCATCATAGGCTGGGACACATGAGTGAGAAGGGAATGCAGATACTTCACAAAATAAATTTGTTTCCAGATCCTAAACAAATTGATTTGGACTTTTGTGAGCATTGTGTTTATGGAAAACATAAGAGAGTCAGATTTCTCAAAATTGGAAAAGAAAAGAAGAATGAAAGGTTAGAGCTTGTGCATACAGATGTATGGGGAATAGATCAAGTATCATATCTTGGTGGATCTCGTTATTATGTTACTTTTATTGATGATTCAACTAGAAAAATTTGGTTTTATTGCATTCGACAAAAATCTGATGTTTTTATATTTTTAAGAAATGGAAATCTTTGGTTGAGAATGAGATGGGAAAAAGATTGATTAATTGTCTCGGATTAGATAATGGAGGTGAATATTCCAGCAAGGAGTTTGATGATTACTCTTCATACCATGAGATTCGTAGAGAGAAGACAGTTCCAAGAACACCACAAGAAAATGGTGTCTCGGAAAGGATGACCAAGACAATCATGGAGCGTGCAAGGAGTATGAGATTGCATGCTGGTTTTCCCTTACAGTTCTTGGAAGATGTTGTAGATACTAATGTTTACTTAATAAACATAGGACCTTCAATCTATTTGGATGGTATAATTCCATAGAAGGAATGGACAGGATAAAAAGGTAAACTATTCTTTTTTGAAAACTTTTGGTTGTGAAGCATTTGTCCATATTGATAAAGAAAATAGAACAAAGCTTGAGGCAAAATCCAAGAAGTGTAACTTTATTGGATACGATGTTAATGATTTTGGTTATCACTTATGCGATTATGAAAATAACAAAATCATTAGGAGTAGAGATTTCATATTCAATGAGAAGGTCATGTACAAAGATCAGTTGCAGGGAAAGAAACAAGAAAAAGAAAAACAAGAATACATAGTGCTTGATGAGATCACAAAAAAAGAAATTCCAAAGGAAACAGAAAATCAAAATGTACAACAACAGGAGCAACAGGTACCTCAAACACCTACAAGTGTTGTTAGAAAAGATACCAGGTTAAGTATACCCCCTGAACAATACTCTCCTTCATTGTATATTTATTGTTGACTGATTCTGGTGAACCAGAATGTTCTGAAGAGGCAATGCAGGTAGACACCAAAAAGAAGTGGGAGCAAGGCATGAAAGAGGAAATGGATTCCTTGGTAAATAAACATACTTGGGACTTAGTTCAGTTGCCTTTAGAAAAAAAGAGCATTGCAGAATAAATGGGTTTGCAAGTTGAAGGAAGAAGATGGAGGAATAAAGTGATACAAGGCTAGACTTGTTGTAAAGGGGTTTGCACAAAACAAAGGTATAGATTTTGATGAAAAATTTTCTCCTGTTGTTAAAATGACTTCAATTAGGACTATTTTAAGTCTTGTGGCAATAGAAGATTTGCATCTTGAACAATTAGATGTTAAAAAAACTTTTCTCCATGGGGATTTGGAGGAAGAGATTTACATGCAGCAGCCACAGGGGTATGAGGTCAAAGGGAAGGATAATTTGGTATGCATGTTGAAGAAGAGCTTATATGGCCTAAAGAAAGATCCAAGGCAATGATATTTGAAGTTTTCCAGGTTTATGACAGAACAAGGTTATAGTAGATGTCATTTTAATCACTGTTTTTATTTCAAAAAGATAGAAAATGGAAGCTATATTATCTTTCTATTGTATGTAGATGACATGCTTGTTGCAGGGTCTAATATGCAGGATATAAATGTGCTCAAGAAGAAATTGTCTAATTCATTTACGATGAAGGATTTGGGTGCTGCAAAGAAAATCCTTGGTATGAGAATAACAAGAGACAGGAAAAATCGCAAATTGACATTGTCTCACGGTGAGTACATAGAGAAGGTGTTGGAGAGGTTTAGAATGAAAAATGAAAAACCAATTAGTACACCTTTAGCCAACCATTTCAAATTAACTAAGGAAATGTGTCCCAAGACACAGGAGGATATCGAATACATGTCCAAGGTCCCTTATTCATTAGTAGTTGGCATCTTGATGTATGCAATGGTTTGCAGAAGACCAGATATTCCACATGTAGTGGGAGTTGTGAGCAGGTATATGAACAATCCAGGTAAAGAACATTGGGAGGCAGTAAAGTGGATTCTTAGGTATTTGAGAGGTAATGCTACTCATGCATTATGTTTTGGAGGTTCAGACACTTTTCTACAGGGATATGTTGATTCAGATATTGCAGATGATAAAGACAACAAGAGGAGCACCACAGGGTATTCTTTTACTATAGGTGGAACAAAAGTAAGTTGGATTTTGAAATTGCAAAAGGTTGTTGCACTTTCAACAATAGAGGCAGAGTATGTTATTGCTACAGAGGCTAGTAAAGAGATGATTTGGTTACAGAGTTTTATGGAGGAATTGGGAAAGAAGCAAGAGAATAGCAGGTTGTACCGTGACAGTGAGAGTGTCATTCATCTTGCAAAGAACTCAACCTTCCATTCGAAGACTAAGAATATACATTTGAGGTACCACTTCATACGATCCTCCTTGGAAGATGGACATTTGAAGTTGGAAAAGATACACACTAGCCAGAGTCCTGTAAACATGTTAACAAAGGGAGTAACCAAGGAGAAACTGAGTTCCTGCTCAACTTCAGTTGGTCTTCAAGAATGAAGATGAAGATGAGAAATTTTCCAGGTCCAAGAAGGTTTAGAGTCCAGCATATACAGCAGCGATGGAGTTGTTGAGATCAGTCTCCAAGTGGGAGATTGTTGGTTTTGGAGCCTGATTATCTTCCTGATTCAGAGGTATTTTGTTTTTAGCTGTGTTTATACCCCATGAAGTATTTACACCCCAGAAGTATGTACACTCTTCCACACAAGAGAGTGCAGAGGGGGGTTACCCCCTCTATAGGGCCCGGGGGAAAGCGAACCCCCGATGAGGTTTATGGGGCAACGTCCCCCAATGGTGGTTTGGGGGTGAAGCCCCCGAAGGAAAAATTGAATTGTAAATTTATATTGTAATTTCATTGTAAATCTGGACCGTTCATTATAAGGTCACAGATCTTACGGTAGAAATTATGTTAAGGTTTTTTTCCTTAGAAGGCAACCCTCTATTATGATGGAAATGCATTGTGGCTATGCATTAGGGTGAATATTGTATTCTGAGATAGGAGACTGTGAGAGAAAGAAGAGGAAGTTACAATGGGTTTGGTGTAGGTTGTATCCCTTCATTTGATGGATAATAATAAAGGAAGGACCTGGAAATTTCTCTGGTGGACATAGCCCACACTAGGTGAGCCACGTATATCTATGTCTCTATTGTATTGTGTATCTTTTGTGTTTTATTTCCACATTTGTTTTATTTTATTGCTCCGCAATCCTATTTTTCTAACAGTTTTATTGTAGATTAGGATGACATAAAAAAACATGAGGATAAAACGACATCGAAAGGGTTGAAAGATGTGTTTCATGAGACTCTGGAAGGTGGAAGGTGCATTGAAAAGGCCAAAGGGCATCACCAATATCTCATAATGGTATTCATGAGTGAAAAACTAAGTTTTGGGAATATCAACCTCCTTTCATATTAATTAGATGATATCTAGAACAGAGATCAAGTTTGATCAAAAATTGAATTCCTTTGAGGTCATCAAAAATATCGTTAATGACTAGAATGGGGAACTTATCCTTGAAGGTTACTTTGTTGAGACCAAAAAAGTCAAGATATATGCACCAAGTGCATTATTTTTTTAGTACCGTGACAACTGGGAACAAATAAGGATTGTTACTATTAATATTTAAATCTGCAGGCTTAAAATGTTAAATTTTGTACCAAGTTCCAACAGCGCATGTGACAAAGACAGACGCGCTACTAGAAGTATGGAATTTTTGCAGCACACTTTATTGTTGTGTATGTCATCAATAGTTTTTGTAACCTATGAAAAAAAAACTTAAATCTTGGTGGATTTAAAATACTTTTGGCCTTGAGGACTAATCTCTAATATGATATATAGTACCTAGGACCAAGTGTAATGTCCAAGAGCCAAAACATAGAAGGGAAGCACCAATACACAAGGCACCATGAGGAGAGCCAAGTCATGAGGTTGTGCACTATCAAAGGCATGAGGTATAAAATATAATGTTTCCTTTTTTATCAAATGTTTTGTGGTTTTGTCACCGGTCCCAACTCTATAAATCATTGACAACATAACCACCAAACACCATAGTGATAATATGAAAGCTCGAGATCGAGTCACAAACGAAACACTCAAACAAGCGCTGAGGAAGGATCTCGCTAGGGTCAAAGATCATGCACTACTTGTCAAAGGAATTGAAATGTCTTGATTAATATAAATGAAAGGAAAATAATATCTATAAACTATGTGGGATTATTCCCACGAAGTAGAAACGAAAAAGGTGCCCAACATTCAAAGGTCAAAAGCGCTAGGTGAATTTTCCATGGGAGGGTGACAAATGCTTGCGAAGATCCTTATGTCTCATGTATTTGTCATGATCTATGGAGGAGAAATTGTCAAAATATCACCATCTCAAGTATAAAGGTGTCAAAGAGAATCCAAATACCAACAAGAGCCAAATACTAAGTATTGGAGAGAAATCGTAGTGGTTTTCAAGTAGAAACGTCCGGGCTCCATTTCTGATCAAACCATAAAGAATCTTCCAAAACTATTAAAAACCCACTTCCAAAATGGGTCCATTTACCTTGGCCGCGAGGGGTTTTTGAAATTTCTCAATGGTTTCGGAGAAATAATTGTCTTATCAGAACAAAATTTTCCAGAATATTGTTGCAACCAGTTTTTGCATGCCCAATCATCACTCAATAAAGTCAAACCAACTCCAAGTGGACACCCAACCATCTCCAACACAAATCAATTTTCAAAAATCAAGCATTGAAAATTCAGAGCAGAGCATTTTGAAAATTCATATTTTGTGGATCAAGTATATTAATCAAGAGAATTGGTTTTCCCTCACTAACATTATTTTAAAACAAATCAATCTTTGCCAGCATATCAATCATCTCCAGGTCAAACAAAAGATCAAAAGTCATAAGATAATATCCAAATTCCAGACAGAGTGTATGATTTGATGATTATAGGTGGTAGACTACTCAAAATTTTTATCAAGCAGAGATTAAGGGCAGTCAAAATTCATCCCATATTCGAAGGCACTAGAGCTTCATCAGCTCCAAATTCTTTGTAGCTTGTTAAAAATATTTTTCATTAGTTGTTATTTTCCAAAAACATTGATAACAATTAGTTTATGTTATTTTCTATATATATTATCATTGGAATGTAATACAGGGGGGGGAGGGGGTTCGATTAGGAGGAATATGGAACTCTTGTTGTAAATAATGTTTTTCTTTAAATGTCATAATTATACCAGTATGTCATTATTGGAGAATTCATGTGAGTTTTAATTCAGACTATTTCCTTACACTCTTATATTTTCTTTCTCTATATAAATGGATTGATTATCAGTGAAGCATTCATTAGTAATCTAAGATTTTGGATTCAGGAACAGTAAAAAATTTACTGTAAATGCCCATCTTTCATTAAATTTCCATTTATGCATTTTAATTCATGATCAAAAAGAGTTTCTAGTAATGAATTTTCAACCCAGTGAACTTATTGTATGAGCAGCTTGTGAAGTCAATGAGTTTGTGTTTACCTTTCTCTTTTCTTCCACCTTTACCTTTGAAATCTAAATGTTTGAACACTGAAGCTTACTTGCCTCTGATCCATGAATATTTTTTATAAAACTGTGACTTTTTGATGATCTAAAAGTTGAAACATAAAAGTCCAATTTTCCTTAATCTGATTCTTAATCCCAACTTTAAACCAACCTTAACCTACATAAAACCATTGAAATAACTAAGATGTGCTAGGTATTCCCTCCCAATAGTCAAAGAGAATCTTCTAGCGCTAACAAGTACTAGGGAGAATGACACCAACAAATGGCAAACTCTAAACTATCTTTTCAATTTCATTTTTTTGAGAAATGGTTGGCAATAAGGGCATACATTGGGTGGGAGGCTACCTAGTATGAGAGGAATAGAATGATCATGCTCACTATGGGAGGGTGGCAGGCCTTGGGGGGGTTTAGAGAATGATAAGGCTAACTACATGTCAGGATGGATGGATTGGGGAGGGGTCTCAAAGGCCTAGATGGCATGGAATTGGCCAAAAATGCAAGAATGTTCCTTTTTAATAAGTTATTCCATGGGGTGTGAGTTGATGATCTCAAGAGAACCTACTATGATTCCTTGGAAAGTTTAGTGATTCCCTCCCTACTAGAAACTCATGTATGAATTTCAGAAATCCATGGTGATGGGGCCTAGTGTCCTCTACCATTCAACACCCAAAACAATGTCGCAACCACCCATTTCAATAGAAAACATGTGTGATTTCAAGGAATAATCACCCATTTGAAGCTACGTATTTTCACAACGACCCCCACATTTCATGAAACTGTTATTAGCAATCATGATCTTAAATTTTTTCACAACATGTATATAACAGTGTGTTTCTTAGGCTACCCAATGGTGAATAAAGTTAAGGGTGCTACCACTGTCAATTAAGATAATGACTTTATGATGTTTTATGTATCCAATCAATTTGAGGGTTTATGGAGCTAAAATATTAGTCAAGGCATGTAGTGATATTTTGGGTTCAACCCCTGGTTGATCAGAGGAAGGAATGTCATCAATTGGAAAAGGTAGAGGTTCTTGAGGTGTAACATCAATGTCATCCTATGAAATGGACATAAAGAGTTTTTTCTGCTTATATTTATGCCCTAGATAATATTTCTCATCACAATTATAGTAGAGACCTTTAAGTTGGTTCTCCACCATTTTAGCACGGGTCAATTTATGGATATTAAGAGGAGGATAAGGAGGAGTGGGTTTGGTGGGATGGCGACGAGGAATAATGGATACTTTTTTAATTTGGGAATTATATACCTTTTGGATTCCCTAGATTTTTAAAAGATTCTAGCTAAGTAGTAGGGTGAACCATTAATACACAGACATGCATCTCTTCCTTCAAACCACTAATAAAGCATTCCCTGAAGAAGCTATGTGAAATGCCTTTGATGTAGAAAGAAATTTGCTCAAAATTAGCTATGAAATATTCAACTTTACTAGATTGTTTAAGCTTGGTTAGGCGGCCCAAATAATGTGTGTCAAGTTCAAAACATTCATAGATATCTACTACAAATTGTGTCCAAGAAATATAACCCCTTTGGGAGTTATTATGCCATTTCCACCATTGTCATCATTCATGATCTAAATATAATACACCCACACAAACTTTCATTAAGTCATCAGTGATTCCATGTAGGGAAAAATAGTGTTCCATTTGAGTGACCTAGCCTGTGGGGTCGGAGCCATCAAATTTGTTTCAATCTACTTGAGGGAGTTGATGCCATGTCTAATTCATAGGATCATGAACATATTGTTGAGACTTAGGTCCAATGGGGTTGAATAATTGAACTCCTTTGGGTTGGGATGGATATTCCTTGAGTTGAGTGTACATGGTCACGAGTTGGGCCAGTTATTTTAAGAATGACTCTAGTTTGTTGAGTTTGAAATTGGTGAAAGAAAAGTTTTTCTCATTAGAGGATTGGGTATGACCTAGTTGGTGTTGCAATTGTTCACACATATTTTCCAAGTGAGAGACATGATTGTTGATAGCCTAGTTTCTAGTAGCCATAGGGATGGGGGTTCGTAAGAGAAAGGTTATTGAAGAGTGGTACTAATGTCATCAGGTTTTATTTGTAGGGCTATTGAGATAGGCACCAAGTAATGGGGTGAATGGGTCCACCAAACAGGATTATTGAAGAGTGGTATGATTGTGATCAAGATTGATTTCTTGGGCTATTAAGATAGGCATCGAGTAATGGGGCAAGCGGGTCTAAGAAAAAATGATTATTGGAGAGTGGTACCGCAACAATCAACACAAAACAAGGAGTATATTAAGATAGGTCCCACCTGAAGAATACTACGTTGATAGAATGCTCAAATTATTAATATTGTAGATTATGTAGGAATTCTGTTGACTTATAGTAGGAATTAGGGTTTTCAATGACTGACTGCTCAACTTTTCAATAAAACCCCCTTTTTTATGAGTTTCCAAGACTGCTAGCAAGGAGTAAGGATTTTAGAGTCTCGAGGACAAGGGGTTTCCTTGTGTTATAGCTCTATAATATACGAGTGGGGTCCAATAGTAGTACTTGACCCAATTTCTTAGGGATTTAACTAGGGAGGCTCGACTGTACCTTTATTCATACTACTCGATTTCCCAAGTACTAGAGAGTAATATTCCCAACTGTTGTTCTCAATGCCACAATAATAGTCAAATAGTGGATTGGTTGATCTAAAGATGGTTTTAGGAACCCTAAAGGAATTTCGCGATACCTAAGGTGATCCAGGTGGATATCGATGGCCACCCACCTTTTCCAATTGACTCAAAACAATTTTCTGGCAATTTTGGCAATTTACTATTTTTAGCAGTTTTTCAGGTCCTGAACTTCCGGAGCCATTTTGAGGCCCTAAACGACATTGTTTTGGGAAAACAGGGAGCAACATAAAAGTTTCATTGATGTTTCTCACATCAAATTTGTATTCCTCGGATAGATATTTCTAGTGAGGTATTGAGCGCGTCAAACGAAGATTGTATGAAAAAGTTACAACCCCGGGAAGTTGATGTACTGACTTACCCAAACGGGGCCCACATGACTTTTGGTGCTTCATCTCCTATGGTTAGGTTTTTGGATGTCTAGGGTTTTTGACATTCCTGTTTATTGTAAAAAGGCCTTCAGATCCTCATTGTAATCATCTTCTTGCAAATGCAAGTAGCCGTCACATCTCTTCTCAGAGATAAGCTGCCACCATTCTAGCGAGTCCTTCACTATGTATTTTTACAATCTCTGTACATTTATTTCATTAATAGAAATCGTGTATTACTGTATATCTATGACACTTGTTATATTTTCGATATATCTATGTTATATTGTTGTCTCTCTTGTGATATCTCTGTATATTTATGTGTGATATCTCCGCTCTCATTTCGTGCCGAAAATAATCCGGATCACAAGGGTACGTGGAAGTGAAACTCCATATGCAGGCGATGTCTTATGAAATACTGCTTGAATGGGTACCAATAGGGATTACAAGGGTTTCCAACTAGGTGAAACCTCTTGTATTTTCTATGTGTATTCTTCCCCAACCCCAACTTTACCCATTGAATGACAAATCATTGTGTTATCTATAGACATTGGAACACGTCTTTAGCATGGAAATTTTTTTTCTCTAAAAAATGTTCTTAGGAAAGTGCTTTGATACCACTTGTGGTGTTGTTTGTTAGCAAAATGGAAAGATATAAGACAAATATAACATATTTAACCCAAACTTAGAAAACATAGATTACAACCACAATAGCCAGATAAAGAACCATAATAACAACAAAATGTTATACCTTTGCACAGGGGCTTTAACTTGTTGATCAATATCTTATCACATTCATTCATAGAAGGGATTTTTAAATTGTGAAAAATAAAGTCAATTTATTGTAGTTATTAGGGGGATGTGGTTATCGAGGATTTATAGGTATTGGAGGTACAAAAATGGGTATCTAGTAAAAATAGAGTTTTTAAAATTGGAAATATGTATTGGGATGGGGTTTCAACAAAAAGATTTTGAGAGTTATTTATCAATATCTATTGAAATTAGGGTATTCTTTAATATCCCACGAACATAGGTGCTATGTCACAGGTTCACTTAGTGAAGACTCCATGTACCTTTGTTATTGGAAATGATGTTCACTTTCCTCTTTGAGGGGGAACCCTCCAATAGAGTAGAGCTCATATTATAAATAACTTCACAAACATATTTTATATTGGTTTTACATATTTATATTGTATTTTCTACCTCCTATGAACATTCTAGAGAAGGAATTTTCTAGTAGGAGGAACCTTCTAGTAAGCCTTCTTACATTTATTGCTTTCACACTACTACATGAGATTTATTTACTAGAGATGACTTGTATACATAAAAATACATAGCAACATATCTATGTATTTAGGGAGGTAGGGAGATTATGACCCTAACACTACTCCTTAGTGAGGATATTTAAGAAATTACAAAAGTTGAAAATGTAATTGGAGAAGAATATCTTCATGTTAATTGGTTTCCTAAAGAAAAAACAACAATATTAATTTTTATTTACAAATACTCAAAGATATTTTATTTGAATGTGTTTAATTGATTAAGTACAACCACCATCATCTAAAAATACATTTAATAATGAAATATTCAACAATTTCAACGTCATAAGAATACCTCTATAAAATTCAATCCCACATAGGGTTAAAATGATCAAATTGTGAAACTGTTTCCCAATTACATGACAAACATTTATACATGTTCAATCCCGCATAGGGAAATGTTCAATCCCACACAGGGTTAAAATGATTCAATCCCACATAGGGTTAAAATGATCAAATTATGAAACTATTTCCCAACTACATGACAAACATTTATACATGTTCAATCCCAGATAGGGAAATGTTCAATCCCACATAGGGTTAAAATGATTACATTCTGAAACTATTTATTTCCCAATTACATGACAAACATTTATACATGTTGGATCACTACAATCCTACCAACTCTCAGGATCCCTCTATATCATTTATCATTGATTTACACTAGCGATAGAGTTTTGAAGTGGCATGCTTGATTCACTTCGAATGTGTAATCGTAGTTGGCATAATGTACATGTAGATTAGGGGTTGAAGCATGATCAATGGCACATATATCATGCATAGGGCATGTAAGCATAACAATAAGTTGACATTGTAGATTAGTCATGGATCATGCATGTAATCGTAGTTGGTGCAATGTACAAGTAGATTAGAGGTTGATGCATGATCAATGGCACATATATTGCATAGGGCATGTAAGCATAACAATAGGTTGACATTGTAGATTAGTCATGGATCATAATTTTGGGTGGAATTCTAAATATTCTAAATTACAATTTATTAATAAATGTAAATTGACATTTTAACTACTTTTCATTTTTATGAGGAATATGGATATTTGAGTGTCCCATATCATATGGGGCATATATGAAGTGTGTCATGCAAGCACAACCAGAGGAAAACACTCAGCTCTAAGAAAGTCATGGACACCTTGCTTGTTTTTAGGCAGTTGAAAGGGGCTTGGTGCATACCAAGAACATGCCTCAGCACATCTAAAATTGACATAATATAGGTCGATTGCTGAAATAGCAATCCATGGATGATGTACATTGTGGGATCAAGGAGACCAATCATGAAAAGCCACAAATCTTCATTATGAATAAATTGATGTACATACGAAGAGGCCCTTCAATAGTTCATGAGAAGAATTACTCCTTTCAGGAAATGTATGGGTTCTTGGACGATTGCCACTTATTTGAAGTTGTGTCCTTGTGCAGATTGCATGACAATATGTCGTCACTAGTCACAAGAAAAAAGCAAGGACATACACTTTTTTTCCAACAATCCTCCCATTCAGAATATGACAGCTCTTATCCTCTTAGGATGGTCAGGGTTTTGGGGTCTTATCATTGGATTCAGACAACGATGGCTTCTTTTCTTAAGGAATCACAACACAGTCAAGGGATGTTATCACCATGCCATTTGCTGGTTGGCAGAAGCGCAGTACTCTGCATCACATGCCACTGCCACCCTAGCCAACAAAGGAACATAAAAAATTTAGAACCCACTAAACGAGAATGCCATTTTCAAAGAGGAAACTGTACTTTGGTATTGGGAGAGACTGATTGAATGAATATTATTTGTTATTATGATGATGGTCGCTGATGATTCTTCTTGTTAGAACGACTGTTTTTCATTAGAAATGCTTTTTTGACTTTTCTAAACACCCATACATACCATACTATACTGTTGCTTCTTCTCTTCATCTGTGGAATGTACGTCTTTTCATGGGGCTTAAACCATGTGCACGGTGCAAGAAAATTCAAACCCATGTGAGAGGTATAAAAATTACCCAAGCTGCAGAGGCAAACCTCCGAGTGTGTTGGCTAGCACCATCTGCGTACCCAATGAACACCTCTGATTCACTTGACATCTGCCACAGTGACAAAAGATAACATCAAAAATGACATGTCCATAATACTAAAAGAAAATAGAAAGTAATAGTACAAAGACTATACATATGTTACAAAAAGTTACCCAAGGTGACCTACCTATGAGTAATACTTCTTGAGGTAGAGCCCATTTCTAGGCTCCACCAAAGAATTTCCCTCAAAGTCGACCAGACGATAAGCGCCCTTTTTTAGAACCTCTTTTATGATGAAAGGTCCGAACCACATGGGTTTGAATTTTCCTGCCCCCAGGGGGTCCTTATCTTGGTCATAGACCAAGACAAGGTCGCCTTCAGAGAAAATCTGAGGACGAACGGACCGATCATAATGACACTTGACCTTATGTTTGTGAGCCTCGTTGGCCAGGGCCACATCACGAAACTGCTTATTGAGTCGCTCAAGGTATAATAATCATTCTTCAAGTGGAGAAGTGTCTGACAATAACTGTACTGCTAGCTTTAGAGACAGGATCTGACATTATATAGGCAAGACTACTTCCAGCCCGTAAACGAGTTGAAAAGGTGAGAAATCAGTTACAGTCTTAACAGACGTTCGATAAGCCCATAATGTCGAGTATAACATCAAATGTCAATTTTACTTGGCTGAGTTGATCGTTCATTGTAGGATGATCTTAAGAGATTTATTTATAGCTTCCACCTGACCATTTTCTTGGGGATAGTAGGGTGACGAATGTTCTTGCCACAATCCAAGCTTTGATGCTAACTCAGTCATCATCTGGTTTTGAAAGTGACTGCCATGGTCAATGACAATCTCTCTCGGGACGTGGAACCTTGCTATTATCTAGTTGAATAAAAAGAGAGCTTCAGTCTCCCCATCATCTTTAAACTTTGGCATAGCTTCGACCCACTTCGTGAAGTAGTCTACTGCTACAATGATATAACGGTGCCCCCTAGCTAAGGAGGGTTGCATGTAGTGTAATAAATCCCCCACTTTGTGAAGGGACCAACTGTGATGATAGGAAACATGGGAGCGGGATGTGCCCTCATCTTCTGAGAAAATATCTGACATGGGTGGCACTTCTTGAATGATTCGATA
This sequence comes from Picea engelmannii, assembly GCA_009831015.1. NCBI lineage: Eukaryota > Viridiplantae > Streptophyta > Pinopsida > Pinales > Pinaceae > Picea > Picea engelmannii. The sequence goes on from ML781708.1 coordinate 1,078,135, forward strand.
CAATCTTTGATTAGTGTCGGCCAGAAGTAACCTTCTCGTAAAATCTTTTGGGTTGTTGGCAACCCAAACAAATGACCATCACATGCTTCAGTATGGCAATCGTTAAGCACGATAACTACTTCTTTGTGAGTGATGCATCAACGCAGGATGTAGTCTACACCTCTCCGATATAATGTATCGTCGAGTATAAGATAATTCTTATCCTGATGGCGTATACGATGACACTCATCATGAGAAGTAGAGGTGGGTCACTTCAAAGTTTGGAGATAGACAAGTATATCTCTGTACTAGGGATCCAAAGATGCGATCAAAAACATATCTCCTCTGATAGGCGACTCTTCGGGCATAACATCACCTAACTCAACTGGAAGTTCCAAAATAAGTTCTACGAAGACCAGTGAATTTTTGGATTTTGCTGAAACAAAATCTAAGTCAAATTCCTAGAGGACGACTATCCATCCACTGATCTTTCCGCCTATTACCCATCGTGTCAACACATATTGAAATATATTCACAACGGCAATGATGGTGGTCTTGCGAAACATAACATAATGACGGAACCGTTGAACATCATGGACTACTGCCAATGCAAGTTTTTCGATATAAGAATAATTGAGTTCCGGCCTGACTAGGCCTTGCTCAGGTAATAGATCACATATTCTGAGAACAAATCATCTTTCTGAACTAAGATCATGCTGATGGTTGACTCTTCTGCAGCCAGGTATAATAAGAAATCTTTGTTATAGTTAGGTGGTCGAAGCAGAGGKCCAGTTGTGAGGGCATGTTTCAATGCTTAGAAAGAGCATTGAGCGGCATCGTCCCAATAAAAAGGAACATCTTTCTTCAGTAAGCGCATAAATCCCTTTGTGATCTTGGTATAGTTGGCGATGAAACGCCTTAAAAAATTTGCCTTGCCCTGTAGACTCTGAAGTTGAAGGATTGTGCATGGGGGAGGAAACTGAATTATTGCCTCAACCTTGAGAGGATAGACCATGATCTCTGTTGTTGAAACTATGAAACCTAACAAACATCCTGATGTTATGCAAAATTTGCACTTGTTTGGATGCAAGCAAATCCGGAAGTGGCGGCATCGCTCAAAGATAAGTCGAAGGTGTGTGGGATGATCTGTTCTCTTGCGAGATCGAGATGATAAATAATATAAATAGGCCTCGACTATATGCTTGAGATCATGGAAAGCAAAAGACATGGCCCACTGAAAGGTTTCTCTAGTATTTTTGAGACCAAAGGGAATCTTACGATACGCGAATGTACCCCATGGAAAAATGAATGTCGTTTTGTGTTGGTCTTCGGGTTTGATTTGTATTTGATTATATCTCGAAAAACCATCCATGAAAGAGAAGGCCTCATAACCTACACATTCATCAATTATCTGGTCGATGAATGGTGTGGGAAAATTATCTTTTGGACATGCCTTGTTCAAATCACGAAAGTCCGTACATATACGAATCGTGCCCTGTTTCTTATTGATCGGCACAGGATTTGACACCCATTGGGTCAAATGGATAGGATAGATAAAACCGAATTTTAGCAGTTTCTCAACTTCAACCTTAATGGCTGCTTCTTTCTTAGGATTAACTGGACAAAGCTTCTTCCGAACAGACTTGGCATCTGGATAAGTTATGATTTCATGTTTGACTATTTTTGGATTGATGCCTAGCATTTCCTCGTAAGACCAAGGAAAAACGTCATGGAATTATTTAAATAGATTTGTGTAGATTTGAATCTCTCCGGGGGAACAGTCATCTCCAACGAAAAAATTCTCCATGATGCCAGGGGTTCTGGAGATATTGATCGGTATGGTTTCAGTGATAGTTTCCATATTACCATCGGCATAAACCTCATGTGTAGCTAAGGGATTACTAGGACAAGACCTATCTCCAGTCATAGTCAAGGTGAATTCTTCGGCTTCAATTCTGCTTAGCTCTAGGAGGAAGTATGATCTGTGATGGAGATCATCCCAGGGTTTTTCCGGACTAGTCATTGCTTCAATTACTGCTTCGTCAGAGGGTAAGACTAAGTCTAATGAATCAGTGTTAGCGAGAGAGCCTTGAGCCCAAATAGGCTCTAGAATTAGATCTAAGTCTTGTGCAGGAGTTGGATCTGTGTCGGTCGAAGCTTTCTGGACTAAAGAGTATGCTACTTCAGCTGCGAACAAGGGCATGGACATGCCAGGGTGCCCTGTCCCTTCCATCGTGACCGATGGGGAAGGAAGTATCCACGGATTGTTGAAGTAAGTCATGTGAAACAATGAAACTTGGAAAATCTCAACCTTATGGTGGTCGGATATGAACTTGACATCGCCTTGAGGGGGCGG
>ML781708.1:1095432-1132224 GCA_009831015.1 Picea engelmannii
GAGTTGTGAGCAGGTATATGAACAATCCAGGTAAAGAACATTGGGAGGCAGTAAAGTGGATTCTCAGGTATTTGAGAGGTACTACTACTCATGCATTATGTTTTGGAGGTTCATACACTTTTCTACAGGGATATGTTGATTCAAATATGGAAGGTGATAAAGACAGCAGGAGGAGCACCACAGGGTATTCTTTTACTATAGGTGGAACAACAGTAAGTTGGATTTTGAAACTGCAAAAGGTTGTTTCACTTTCAACAACAAAGGCAGAGTATGTTGCTGCTACAAAGGCTAGTAAAGAGATGATTTGGTTATAGAGGTTTATGGAGGAATTGGGAAAGAAGCAGGAGAATAGCAGGTTGTACCGTGACAGTGAGAGTGTCATTCATCTTGCAAAGAACTCATCCTTCCATTCAAAGACTAAGAATATACATTTGAGATACCACTTCATACGATCCACCTTGGAATATGGACATTTGAAGTTGGAAAATATACACACTAGCCAGAGTCCTGCAGACATGTTAAGAAAGGGAGTAACCAAGGAGAAACTGAGTTCCTGCTCAGTTTCAGTTGGTCTTCAAGAATGAAGATGAAGATGAGAAATTTTCCAGGTCCAAGGAGGTTCAGAGTCCAACATATACAGCAACAGTGGAGTTGTTGAGATCAGTCTCCAAGTGGGAGATTGTTGGTTGCGGAGCTTGATTATCTTCCTAATTCAGAGGTCTTTTGTTTTCAGCCATGTTTATACCCCATGAAGTATTTACACCCTCGGAGTATGTACACTCTTCCATGCGGGAGAGTGCAGAGAGGGGCTACCCCCTCTGGGAGGTCCGGGGACAAGGAGACCACTGACGAGGTTTCTGCGGCAGTGTTCCCTGATGGGGGTTTGGGGGCGAAGCCCTCGAAGAAAAAATTGTCTTGTAAATGTATATTGTAATTTCAATGTAAATCTAGACCGTTCATTATAAGGTCGCAGATCTTACGGTAGAAATCATGTTAGGGTTTTTTCCCCTAGAAGGCAACCCTCTGTTATGAGGGAAATGTATTGTGTCTATGAATTAGGGTGAATATTGTATTCTGAGATAGGATACTGTGAGATAAAGAAGAGAAAGTTACAACAGGTTTGTTGTAGGTTGTATCCCTTCATTTGATGGATAATAATAAAGGAAGGACCTGGAAATTTCTCCGGTGGGCGTAGCCCACACTAGGTGAGCCACGTATATCTATGTCTCTATTGTATTGTGTATCTTTTGTGTTTTATTTCCACATTTTTTTTATTTTATTGCTCCGCAATCCTGTTTTTCTAACAGTTTTATTGTAGATTAGGATGTTATATAAAAAGATGAGGATAAAATGACATAGAGAGGGTTGAAAGATGTGTTTCATGAGACTCTGGAAGGTGGAAGGTGCGTTGAAAAGGCCAAAGGGCATCACCAATAACTCATAATGGTATTCATGAGTGAAAAACTAAGTTTTGGGAATATCAACCTCCTTCATATTAATTCGGTGATATCTGGAATAGAGATCAAGTTTGATCAAAAATTGAATTCCTTTGAGGTCATCAAAAATACCGTTAATGACTAGAATGGGGAACTTATCCTTGAAGGTTACTTTGTTGAGACCAAAAAAGTCAAGATATATGCACCAAGTGCCTTGTTTTTTTAGTACCGTGACAACTGGGAACAAATAAGGATTGGTACTATTAATATTCAAATCTGCAGGCTTAAAATGTTAAATTTTGTACCAAGTTCCAGCAGCGCATGTGACAAAGATAGACGCGCTACTAGAAGTAGGGAATTTTTGCAACACACTTTATTGTTGTGTATGTCATCACTATTTTTTGTAACCTGTGAAAAAAAAATTAAATCTTGTTGGATTTAAAATACTTTTGGCCTCAAGGACTAATCTCTAATATGATATATAGTACCTAGGACCAAGTGTAAAGTCTAAGAGCCAAAACATAGAAGGGAAGCACCAATACACAAGTCACCACGAGGAGAGCCAAGTCATGAGGTTGCGCACTATCAAAGGCATCAAAAGGCATGAGGTATAAAATATAATGTTTCCTTTTTTATCAAAAGTTTTGGGGTTTTGTCACCAGTCCCAACTCTATAAATCATTGAAAACACGTCCACCAAACACCATAGTGATAACATGAAAGCTCGAGATCGAGTCATAAAGGAAACACTCAAACCAAGCATCGAGGAAGGATCTCGCTAGGGTCAAAGATCATGCACTACGTGTTGAAGGCATTGAAATGTCTTGATTTATATAAATGGAAGGAAAATAATATTTGTAAACCATGTGGGATTATTCCCACAAAGTAGAAACAAAAAAGGTGCCCAACATTCAAAAGTCAAAAGCACCAGGTGAATTTTCCATGGGAGGGTGACAAATGCTTGCGAAGATCCTTATGTCTCATGTATTTGTCATGCTCTATGGAGGAGAAATTGTCAAAATATCACCATCTCAAGTATACAGGTGTCAAAGAGCATCCAAATACCAACAAGAGCCAAATACCAAGTATTGGACAGAAATCGCAGTGGTTTTCAAGTAGAAACTTTTGAGCTCCATTTCCGATCAAACCATAAAGAATCTTCCAAAACCGTTAAAAACCCACTTCCGGAATGGGTCCATTTACCTTGCACGCGAGCGGTTTTTGAAATTTCTCAACGGTTTGGGAGAAATAATTGTCTTATCAGAACAAAATTTTCCAGCATATTGTTGCAACCGGTTTTCACCATGGATGATTTTAAGGATGGAAATTTATTTTAAAATGTAGAAACCTTGGCGAATCTTACTAATCCTTTATATGCCAACTATAAATTTTTGGCGATATTTTTGTAAAAATATTCAAATTTCTAAGGATTTTATATAGTTTTTATAAAATTTTGGCCATTTTTAAGGTAAAATAATTTTATCCTATAGAATTTGGGCGAATCATTTTTAAAATTGTGAATCTCGTTTTTGGAAAAACCATGGAAAATTAGCCCATGAGCAAAATTTAGCCCCTTAAATCATCTATGGTTTTCACACGCCCAATCATCACTCAATAAAGTCAAACCAACTCCAAGTGGACACCCAACCATCTCTAACACAAATCAATTTTCAAAAATCAAGCATTGAAATATCAAAGTAGAGCATTTAGAAAATTCAGATTTTGTGGATCAAGTATATTAATCAAGAGAATTGGTTTTCCCTCACTAACATTATTTTAAAACAAATTAATCTTTGCCAGCATATCAATCATCACTAGGTCAAACAAAAGATCAAAAGTCATAAGATCATATCCAAATTCCAGATAGAGTGTATGAATTGATGATTACAGGTGGTAGACTACTCAAAATTTTTATCAAGCAGAGATTCAAGGCAGTCAAAATTCATCCCATATTCGAAGGCACTGGAGCTTCATCAGCTCCAAATTCTTTGCATATTCTTAAAAATATTTTTCATTAGTTGTTATTTTCCAAAAACGTTGATAACAATTAGTTTATGTTATTTTCTATAAATATTATCATTGGAATGTAATACAGGAGGGGGGGTGAGAGGGGGTTCGATTAGGAGGAATATGGAACTCTTGTTGTAAATAATGTTTTTCTTTAAATGTCAGAATTATACCAGTATGTCATTATTGGAGAATTCATGTGAGTTTTAATTCAGACTATTTCCTTACACTCTTATATTTTCTTTTCCTATCTAAATGGAATGATTATCATCGAAGCATTCATTAGTAATCTAAGATTTTAGATTCAGGAACAGTAAAAAAATTACTGTAAATACCCATCTTTCATTAAATTTCCATTTATGCATTTTAATTCATGATCAAAAAGAGTTTCTAGTAATGAATTTTCAACCTAGTGAACTTATTGTATGAGCATCTTATGAATTCAATGAGATTGTGTTTACCTTTCTCTTTTCTTCCACCTTTACCTTTGAAATCTAAATGTCTAAACATTGAAGCTTACTTGCCTCTAATCCATGAATATTTTGTATAAAACCGTGACTTTTTGATGATCTAAAAGTTGAAACCTAAAAGTTCAATTTTCCTTAATCTGATCCTTAAGCCCAACTTTAAACCAACCTTAACCTACATAAAACCATTGAAATAACTAAGATGTGCTAGGCATTCCCTCCAAATAGTCAGAGAGAATCTTCTAGCACTAACAGGTACTAGGGAGAATGACACCAACAAATGGCAAATTCTAAACTATCTTTTCATTTTCATTTTTTTGAGAAATGGTTGGCAATAAGGGCATACATTGGGTGGGAGGTACCTAGTATGAGAGGAATAGAATGATCATGCTCGCTATGGGAGGGTGGCAGGCCTTGGGGGTTTTTAGAGAATGATAAGGCTAACTACATGTCAGGATGGATGGATTGGGAAGGGGTATCAAAGGCCTAGATGGCATGGAATTGGCCAAAAATGCAAGAATGATCCTTTTTAATAAGTTATTCCATGGGGTGTGAGTAGATGATCTCTAGAGAACCTACTATGATTCCTTGGAAAGTGTAGTGATTCCCTCCCTGCTAGAAACTCATGTATGAATGTTAGAAATCCATGGTGATGGGGCCTAGTGTCCTCTACCATTCAACACCCAAAACAATGTCGCAACCACCCATTTCAATAGAAAACATGTGTGATTTCAAGGAATAATCACCCATTTGAAGCTACACATTTTCACAACGACCCACACATTTCATGAAACTATTATTAGCAATCATGATCTTAAATTTTTTCACAACATGTATATAACAATGTGTTTCTTAGGCTACCCGATCGTGAATAAAGTTATGGGTGCTACCACTGTCAATTAAGAAAATGATTCTATGATTTTTTATGTATCCAATCAATTTGAGGGTTTATGGAGCTAAAATATTAGTCAAGGCATGTAGTGATATTTTGGGTTCAACCCCTGGTTGATCAGAGGAAGGAATGTCATCAATTGGAAAAGGTAGAGGTTCATGAGGTATAACATTAATGTAATCCTATGAAATGGACATAAAGAGTTTTTTCTCCTTATATTTACGCCCTAGAAAATATTTCTCATCAAAATTATAGTAGAGACCTTTAAGTTGGTTCTCCACCATTTTAGCACAGGTCAATTTACGGATATTAAGAGGTGGAGAAGGAGGAGTGGGTTTGGTGGGATGGGGATAAGGAATAATGGATACTTTTTTAATTTGGGAATTATATACCTTTTGGCTTCCCTAGATTTTTAAGAGATTCTATCTAAGTAGTAGGGTGAACCATTAATACACATGCATGCATCTCTTCGTTCAAACCACTAATAAAGCATTCCCTGAAGAAGCTATCTAAAATGCCTTTGATGTAGAAAGAAATTTGCTCAAAATTAGATATGAAATATTCAACTTTACTAGATTGTTTAAGCTTGGTTAGGCAACCCAAATAATGTGTGTCAAGTTCAAAACATTCATAGATATTCACTACAAATTGTGTCCAAGAAATATAACCCCTTTGGGAGTTATTATGCCATTTCCACCATTGTCATCATTCATGATATAAATATAATACACCCACACAAAGTTTCATTAAGTCATCAGTGATGCCATGTAGGGAAAAATAGTGTTCCATTTGAGTGACCTAGCCTGTGGGGTCAGAGCCATCAAATTTGTTTCAATCCACTTTAGGGAGTTGATGCCATGTCTAATTCATAGGAGCATGAGCATATTGTTTAGACTTAGGTCCAATGGGATTGAATAATTGAACTCCTTTGGGTTGGGATGGATATTCCTTGAGTTGAGTGTACATGGTCACGAGTTGGGCCAGTTATTCTAAGACTGACTCCAGTTTGTTGAGTTTGAAATTGGCGAAAGGAAAGTTTTTCTCATTAGAGGATTCGGTATGACCTAGTTGGTGTTGCAATTGTTCACACATATTTTCCAAGTGAGCGACATGATTGTTGATATCGTGGTTTATAGTAGCCATAGGGATGGGGGTTCATAAGAGAAAGGTTACTGAAGAGTGGTACTAATGTCATCAGGGTTTATTTGTAGGGCTATTGAGATAGGCACCAAGTAATGGGGTGAATGGGTCCACCAAACAAGATTATTGAAGAGTGGTATTAATGTGATTGAGGTTGATTTATTGGGCTATTAAGATAGGCATCGAGTAATGGGGCAAGCAGGTCTAAGAAAAAGTGATTATTGGAGAGTGGTACCGCAATGATCAACACAAAACAAGGAGTCTATTAAGATAGGTCCCACTTGAAGAATACTATGTTGATAGAATGCTCAAATTATCAATATTGTAGATTATGTAGGAATTATGTTGACTTATAGTAGGAATTAGGGTTTTCAATGACTGAATGCTCAAATGTTCAATAAAACCCCCTTTTTTATGAGTTTCCAAGACTGCTAGCAAGGAGTAAGGATTTTAGAGTCTTGAGGACAAGGGGTTTCCTTGTGTTATAGCTCTATAATATACGAGTGGGGTCCAATAGTAGTACTTGGCCCAATTTCTTAGAGATTTAACTAGGGAGGCTTGACTGTACCTTTAGTCATACTACTCGATTTCCCAAGTACTAGAGAGTAATCTTCCCAACTGTTGTTCTCAATGCCACAATAATAGTCAAATAGTGGATTGGTTGATCTAAAGATGGTTTTAGGAACCCTAAAGGAATTTCGCTATACCCAAGGTGATCCAGGTGGATATTGGTGGCCACCCACCTTTTCCAACTGACTCAAAACAATTTTCTAGCAATTTTGGCAATTTACTATTTTTAGTAGTTTTTCAGGTCCTGATTTTCCGGAGTCGTTTTGAGGCCCTAAACGACGTTGTTTTGGGAAAACGGGGAGCAACACGAAATTTCTATTGATGTTTCTCACATCAAAGTTGTAGTCTTCGGATAGATATTTATAGTGAGGTATTGAGCGCGTCAAACGAAGATCGTATGAAAAAGTTATGACCCTAGGAAGTTGATGTACTGACTTACCCAAACGGGGCCCACATGACTTTTGGCGCTTCATCTCCTAGGGTTAGTTTTTTGGATGTCTTAGATTTTTGACATTCTTGTTTATTGTAAAAATGCCTTCAGAGCCTCATTGTAATCATCTTCTTGCAAATGCGAGTAGTCGTCACATCTCTTCTCAGAGATAAGCTGCCACCATTCTAGCGAGTCTTTCACTCTGTATTTTTACAATCTCTGTACATTTATTTCATTAATAGAAATCGTGTATTACTGTATATCTGTGAATCTTGTTATATTTTCGATATATCTATGTTATATTGTTGTCTCTCTTGTGATATCGTTGTATATTTCTATGTTATATCTCCGCTCTCATTTCGTGACGAAAATAATCCGGATCACAAGGGTACATGGAAGTGAAACTTCATATGCAGGCGTTGTCTTATGCAATACTGCTTGAATGGGTACCAATAGGGATTACAAGGGTTTCCAACTGGGTGAAACCTCTTGTATTTTCTGTGTATGCTTCCCCAACCCCAACTTTACCCACTGAATGACAAATCATTGTGTTATTTATAGACATTGGAACACGTCTCTAGCATGGAAATTTTTTTTCTATAAAAATGTTCTTAGGAAAGTGCTTTGATACCACTTGTGGTGTTGTTTATTAGCAAAATGGAAAGATATAAGACAAATATATCATATTTAACCCAAACTTAGAAAAGATAGATTGCAACCACAATAGCCAAATAAAGAACCATAATAGCAACAAAATGTTATACATTTGCACATGGGCTTTAACTTATTGATCAATATCTTATCACATTCATTCATAGAAGGGATTTTTAAATTGTGAAAAATAAAGTCAATTTATTGTAGTTATTAGGGGGATGTGGATATCAAGGATTTATAGGTATTGGAGGTACAAAAATGGGTATCTAGTAAAAATAGAGTTTTTAAAATTGGAAATATGTATTGGGATGGGGTTTCAACAAAAAGATTTTGAGAGTTATTTATCAATATCTAGTGAAATTAGGGTATTCTTTAATATCCCACGAACATAGGTGTTATGTCACAGGTTCACTTAGTGAAGACTCCATGTACCTTTGTTATTGGAAATGATGTTCACTTTCCTCTTTGAGGGGGAAACCTCCAATAGAGTAGAGCCCATATTATAAATAACTTCACAAACATGTTTTATATTGTTTCTACATATTTATATAGTATTTTCTACCTCCTATGAACATTCTAGAGAAGGAACTTTCTAGTAGGGTGAACCTTCTAGTAAGCCTTCTTACATTTATTGCTTTCACACTAATACATGAGCTTTATTTACTAGAAATAACTTATATACATAAAAATACATAGCAACATATCTATATATTTAGGGAGGTAGGGAGATTATGACCCTAACACTACTCCTTAGTGAGGAGATTTAAGAAATTACAAAAGTTCAAAATGTAATTGGAGAAGAATATCTTCATGTTAATTGGTTTCCTAAAGAAAAAAACAACAATATTAATTTTTAGTTACAAATACTCAAAAATATTTTATTTGAATGTGTTTAATTGATTAAGTATAACCACCATCATCTAAAAATACATTTAATAATGAAATATTCAACAATTTTAAAGTCATAAGAATACTTCTATAAAATTCAATCCCACATAGGGTTAAAATGATTAAATTGTGAAACTATTTCCCAATTACATAACAAACATTTATACATGTTCAATGTTCAATTCCATATAGGGAAATGTTCAATCCCACACAAGGTTAAAATGATTCAATCACAATCACACATAGGGTTAAAATGATCAAATTATGAAACTATTTCCCAACTACATGACAAACATTTATACATGTTCAATCCCAGATAGGGAAATGTTCAATCCCGCAAAGGGTTAAAATGACTACATTGTGAAACTATTTATTTCCCAATTACATGACAAACATTTATACATGTTGGATCACTACAATCCTACCAACTCCCAGGATCCCTCTATATCATTTATCATTGATTTACACTAGTGATAGAGTTTTGAAGTGGCATGCTTGATTCACTTCGAATGTGTAATCGTAGTTGGCACAATGTACATGTAGATTAGGGGTTGATGCATGATCAATGACACATATATCATGCATAGGGCATGTAAGCATAACAATAAGTTGACATTGTAGATTAGTCATGGATCATGCATGTAATCGTAATTGGTGCAATGTACAAGTAGATTAGGGGTTGATGCATGATCAATGGCACATATATTGCATAGGGCATGTAAGCATAACAATAGGTTGACATTGTAGATTAGTCATGGATCATAATTTTGGGTGGAATTCTAAATATTCTAACTTAAAATTTATTAATAAATGTAAATTGACATTTTAACTATTCTTCATTTTTATGAGGAATATGGATATTTGAGTGTCCCATATCATAWGGGGYATATATGAATTGTGTCATGCAAGCACAACCAGAGGCAAACACTCGGCTCTAAGAAAGTCATGGACACCTTGCTTGTGAATTGTGTCATGCAAGCACAACCAGAGGCAAACACTCGGCTCTAAGAAAGTCATGGACACCTTGCTTGTTTTTGGGCAGTTGAAAGGGGCTTGGTGCATACCAAGAACGTGCCTCAGCACATCTAAAATTGACATAATATAGGTGGATTATGGATGATGTACATTGTGGGATCAAGGAGACCAATCATGAAAAGCCCCAAATCTTCATTATGAATAAATTGATGTACATACGAAGAAACCCTTCAATAGTTCGTGAGAAGAATTACTCCTTTCAGGAAATGTATGGGTTCTTGGACGATTGCCACTTATTTGAAGCTGTGTCCTTGTGCAGATTGCATGACAATATGTCGTCACTAGTCACAAGCAAAAAGCGAGGACATACACCTTTTTTCCAACAATCCTCCCATTCAGAATATGACAGCTCTTATCCTCTTAGGATGGTCAGGGTTTTGGGGTCTTATCATTGGATTCAGACAGCGATGGCTGCTTTTCTTAAGGAATCACAACACAGTCAAGGGATGTTATCACCATACCATTTCCTGGCTGGCAGAAGCGCAGTACTCCGCTTCACATGCCACTGCCACCCTAGCCAACAAAGGAACAGAAAATTTTCAGAACCCACTGAACGAGAACGCCATTTTCAAAGACGAAACTGTACTTTGGCAGTGGGAGAGACTGATTGAATGAATATTATTTGTTATTATGATGATGGCCGCTGCTGCTTCTTCTGGTTACAACGACTGTTTTTCATCAGAAATGCTTTTTTGACTTTACGAAACGCCCATACATACCATACTATACTGCTGCTTCTTCTCTTCGTCTGTGGAATGTACGTCTTTTCACGGGGCTTAAACCATGTGCACGGTGCAGAATTGGGGTGCTTCCAACATGGGTTTCACTGCAGAGAAAACATAACTGACAGAATGAATAGACAGAATATCGATCCACACACACATACTGCCATTGTTATCTGTAATCTGTTTGACTAATGGGTTTATTCGTTTTCATGAAATGGGCGTGGTGTGATTGACAGGATCGTTGAGCTGCACACACGTGCCTGCTGTTTCTCAAAGCCAATAAGTAATTTGGAAGCAGCTTTTCGTGAACAAATCACATGAACTCTCGCAGTCGTTTTGAGTAAATCAAACACATCCATAATGCCTTTGCTTTCTCGAGATAAGAAAGAAAGATCATATCAATTATTGTGTGTTTTTGTGCTTTCATCATGTGGCCAGCTTTCTTTGTTTCGATATTTCCTTGTCTTTATATATGTTTATATTATCAAGTGTATATGGTTTACAACTGCCTTACTCTACTTTAATACCTGCCTCTGCGTCCCAGTGTATATTGTATTCTAATTTAAGCGAAACTCTTATGACTTTACATTAATTTTTCATTGTTTGTAAAATTTCTTCAAAGTTTAGTAATGAATATTTAAAATATGAAATATTATTTAAATTTTTTTTTTAAATTAGATGTTTTAATTTTTTTTTAATTGATGTGAAGTTTGGATATTAGAAATCTTATGTAGTTTGAATGAGATTTGTAAGAAGGAAAAAAACCAACCATTCAAAAATAATTTATAGGGCCACGTCTTCAAACTTCTTGTCATTGCTTCAGTATATATAATTAAATGTTTGCATTGCAACTTGTTATCTGCATTTTGGTATGGGTTAATAATAATCAATCTGTTGTGCAGTATTCAATGTTGCAGTAATCGGTATATACACAATAGTATTAGGAGGTATATATATCAGTCATCGCAGCATTGAATGTTACACAGTAGGTTAGTTACACCCAGTCAGTCACCAATTAGATCCTCTGTCATAATCAAGAATTTATTCTCAACTATATTTTATGTCAATGTATTTAATAAGTTAGTCATAATCAATAATTGAGAGTGTACATTTTCCATCTAGTTTATTCCATAATAAATAGTATGATATCTAATTGAGAGTGTACATTTTCCATCTAGTTTATTCCATAATAAATAGTATGATATCTAATCGACAGGAAATGGGCTAACAATAACCACCCTGCTGCCCAGCATTCAATGCCGCATAGGTGGTATATACACCCTACACCAGTCACCGCATCATTGAATGCTCCACAACAGACTGGTTATTGTTCGCCCTTTGATCTAAGCCTCCATTCTAGTTCATACAAGTTATACCCACTTTAGTACAAGTTCAGCAACAATGTCAAATGTCTAAATCACCAACTAGATCCTCTGTCATAATCAAGAATTGATTCTCAACTATACTTTATGTCAATGTATATAATAAGTTAAGGATAGTCAATAATTGAGAGTGTACCTTTTTCATCTAATCTATTCCATAATAAATAGTATGATATCTAATCTACATAAAAAAAAAATTATACATACCAATCAATCAAACTAACTGAATAAAAAGAATTCCAACTATACTAAGCAGGCCCGGTTATTCCTCGACTTTTTTTCATCCAGTCTATTCCATATTCCATAATAAATAGTACAATATCCAACGAAAAGAAAAAAAAAGATGATACACACCAATCAAACAAACTAGAACTAGTGGAGTAGAAAGAATTCCAGCTATACTAAGGAAGCCGGGTTATTCCTTTCTTGTTGGAGATACTCACCGTTGCAAACAAAGACCTTTGCGCAAAATGTTTGGGTGCGCTAGATCGTCTTTGCCGATGTGCCAAGGGTCAATCCACTGCATATGCCAATGATCTAACTGTGCCTCTTATCGTTGACAATGTTCTGTCAGTTGTAGACTTGGCAGAGGAGTTTGCGGTTTCTATTTTATGGACGCTTTGTAGTTAGTCGGATAAGCCGTCCATATTGTTGGGCGCTCTTCAACGAGACAAATTTATGAAACTTTTGTCGCTGGCGCAGCTTCACTGTAGAGAGAAAACCAAGAAAAGCGCTGCACAGCTACTCAGCTGTTTCAACATTCCAGACTAATGGGTTTGACTCTGAAGGACGCAAACGATGAGTTTTGGGGCAAGTTAATCAGTCGTCTTAAATTGCCTTAGGATGATCTTCATGAACCGTCAACAGTCAACGTAAGGAGAGGATGCTAGTAAATTTAAGAATTGGAAATTATTATTATGAGACAATAATAATGGGTGGGATAAGGTAAAGTTGGTTACTTAGTGGTTATTTCTTTGTTGGCGTTGCTAGAGCTGTTGCAAAATTGAATGCATCTTCAAGATAATGTAGAAATATGTTAACTTTTTATGATTTGGTTAGAGGGTGGTTACATGAAAATGATGGTTGAAAAAGAGGCAATAGAATGTCTAGGAATGTGTTTATACATGAACATTCTCATGTTCTTAAGAACTCATAGGTGTTTGTGAGCTTCTAGCCTCATCATAGAATTGTCATGGAGACTCCTAAATCAGTGCCAAGTAAGGAATGAGCACACATTCCTGCCATGTTAGTTTTTTATTTCATATTTTTTTTTAATTATAAAAAATAAATAAAAAATAATTTCCCCTTATTAAATTGTAGCACACTTAATTAACATTGATCCTAAAGAAAACCCAAATTTAACATCAGTGCATGATGACATACCATACCCTAACCTAGAACCAAGAAATATAAACATTGAAATTGATGTAGGGTTGAGGTCTCTAAGAACCCTTATACAAGACTTGACTAGAAAGCCCTCATGGTTGTCACTAGCCACATCCCTAGACACCATTGTTACTTCTATTGCAAATTCCCTACAGGGCCAGAATGTTTGAACATTTTAGGACGAGTCTAGATAAAAACCAAGTCATAGACCTCAACATTTCAAAACAAGACTTATGACAATGTTTATTGACTCAGAACTAGATTACAACCACTAGTCATAAAGAAACACATTTGTATGGATTGGTGCACCTATCATCTATTTTTAGACAATGTAATGGATAGATGGTTTATGGTATTTGACCAATCTCCCTGCAATAATAGGGAGGTGCCTTTATATTTCCTTAGGAAATTATGGGCTAAGTTTGTTTTAGGTCATCATGTCAACTACTTTGACATTGGGGAATTCCAGGGGGTGGGTCGTGGGTCCACATAGGATAGAAAAAATGCTATGTCTGACCCTTGTTAGGTCCTCGTCCTCTTAGGCAGAGGCGTAACCCCCCTTCTTAGCATCCTCCCATAGAATAAAACATCAGCTAGACCCAACTATCCATATCCATCTTGACCCATCCTCTAGTGCCTTACAACACATTTATATCAGTATCGTGCCAAGAGGGACCCTTAGGTGACATTGAGGGAGGGGTTGGGCCTTCAGGCCTAGTAGCAGCAGCTAGGAGAGACCACATAGACAGACTAGGCATTCTGAGAATGTAGGTTTCCAGAGTTAGTCATAATGCTACAAAAAACTTTTGGATAAGAACTATGTGGATTTTTTGAAACGTCCAACGTTTCAAGTAGACAATCCACCCATCATCGGGGAAAAAAGAAAGTTGATATGATGTAAGAAAGTGTTGGGGTAAATAAAGGAGAGAGAGGGAGAAAGACTATAACCATTGGCATTAGGTAGAGAGCTTGTTGAGAGTAATAATTATTCAAAATAGGAAATAATAAAATATAATAAATTAATCAAGAATAATTAACAATATTAAATTAAATTAAATTAATGATAAAATATTGTTAATATTAATAAATTAAATTAAATTAAATTAGAATATTATTAAGTTATTATATTAAAATAAAGAATTAGGATAAAGTATTGGGTGAGAGGTAAGATGGAGCCCAAGAGGGAAAAGTAATATTAAACTATTTATGGAGGATAATTGGGAAAGAAGGATAATATTAATAAAATAATAGGAGAGATGATAAAGACAATAATGAGGAGAAAGAATAAAGGATAAGGATGTTTATGAGTAAAGAAAGATAATATAAAAGTTCTAGATATATATCTATAAAGTGTAACACAAGATAACATTAGGGTAGAGAAAGGATGAACTAACCAAAAGAATGAAATAGGGAGAAGAAAATGTGTAGGTTAGAGAAATGTTGAGATTAGAAAGATTAGGTAAAATTGTTAAATTAATAATAAAGTTTTTTTTTTTTGTAAGTAAGAAGTTTTATATATAAAAGGCCTTCAAAAACCAAATTAGAGGTACAAAATACAGAAATTAGCCGTACTGTATTTACTGGATTGCCCCAATAGAGGGGAAACCAGTCTAGCCAGCAGGTGAGTCAAACATAGGTAGTTTAACAATCTAATATATCAGTCTCAAACTGTCTGGTCAACAACTAAAAAAAGAAAAACTATTGAAATTTGAAGGGCCCATATGGGCTTAAACATTTGGCAAATAACCTGGCCAGGTGGCATGAACGGCCTCGGACCAAGGTTCCTCTTCGATGAGTGTCACTTGACTTGCCCACTGCATTCCAGCGTCCATGTTTCTCTCATCTCTGTCGGCAGCTGGCGAGGTGTCCTGTAGCGCTTGTTGTTCTGTGTCCACCTCCACGCCCATGTCCTCATGCTTGGCTTGCTCCATCCCATTCCCTGCGGAGCGCTGTGTCTGGACGTTTCCTTCGCTGGTCTCTGCACAGGGTTCCGCTACTGAAGCCGCACCTACCGGGTCTGAGGGAAAAGCCTCTTGGAGGGAGGAAAGAATTTGAAGGAGGATTGCGACTTTTCCATCCGTGGTCTGCAGACGGAATTGGAGGTCCTCCATCCCCTGACGAAGTTCGAAGACCAGACCGAAGAGAATGGTAAGACTTTCTCTCAGCTGCGTATCAAAGAAAGAGTCAGAAGACTGGTTCTCCTTGTTTCGAGGCCTGCGAAAAGGAGGTGGCGCCCCCATGGGCTTCCTTGAGGAGCCAAATACTGGTGCTTGGGAGGACTCGACAGTTTTGGGGATTGGGGGGACTAGAAGGTGTCGTGAGGAGGAACACGGCGGTCTGGAAATGATGGCTAAGCAATCAAACTAGGATACAGGTAGGGTGGGGGAGGCGGGAAGAACTGGCTCGGGCTGGAGGGACGGGGAGGAGCAAGTGGAGGGCGACTCAGGGGGCGAGACAGAAGGCCGACAAGGATTCCATGGAGAGCCTCTTCGCGGCCGCCCCCTTTGGCGTGGCATGAGTTTCGTCGAGTGAAAGCCGAAGAAAACCAAGGGCAATAGGCAGAGGTAGAGTGCCTGGAGATGAACAGGGGCTACCATTAACATGAAGGTCTGGTTTGAATCAGGCCAGGGCAGCGGAAGGGAGAGCCAGTCGGGACGCGAGCGGAGGTGAGAGGCGAACACAAACAGCCGGGCCATGGAATGATTTGTAAAAAGAGACGTAAGTTGTGGAGTTAAAGCTCCTGCAACATCGTAAAGGCGAGTTAATGCAGGATCGGGGTGGCGGGCGATGGCACGAGCTCGTCACATGGCCCCGTGCCTCGTTGGCCGATCCATTCCTCCTCCTCGCACCAGTTGGTCCGCACTAGCACCTCATCCGAGGGAAATTAATAATAAAGATTTTAAGTTAATGTTAAAAATGGATTAAATTAAGATAATAAATTTTAAAGTTGGGGAGAAAGGTGATATAATCAAAGAAGTTGGACTATTGAAAGAACAATAAAGAAAAAAAGAGAGAGATCTAGGAGATACATCGTATTAAAGAGACATGGATAATAACTAAAGCGAGAGAAAGACAAATTATTTTGAATAGAAAAATAATATCACAATAAGGGAGACTGAGGAAGTTATTGAGAAAGAAATAGGGGAGATCATATGAGAAAATTGAGGATAAAGCTAGAAAAGAGAAAGGGATATAAAGAGGAAAGAGAAAGTTGGAGAATAATGAGCGGTAAAAATAAGAAAAAGGGGGGAAATTCAAAGGGAGAAGAATATGGAATGCTGGGAAAGGAGGATAAAGAAACAAGGAACTTATTATGCTAAAGGAAAGGAAAAGGGTGGGGGGAACTTACAAAGACAGAGGTCAATGACCAAGATGATGAATGGTGGGTTTTCAAGAGTGGCTAAGTTTGTAGCCATCTTCGTGGTTAAAGTTGTTAGGATGTTTTTCAATTTATAGGGCTTCTCGAATGAGCCAGGAGGAGTAATGAGGGGTTGAGGTTAAGATTTTTGTTTGGTCAAAGAAAATAAGATGTTTTTAGTTTGAAGAGTGTTCAGTGATAGTTGATTTTGAGATTCGGTTGTGAGTAGTATCAACTATATGTTATTTAAGCCTTGCTTGAGAATATGCATTCTCATTCTAGTTCATGTGATCCTCACATATGCTCGAGCTACTAGTACATGAAAATTTTATGGAGGAGGTTAGTATCTTGGTTTATTGTGTGATTTTTTTTTCTATATCTAATTATATGATGTGTGTAGTTGTTACACTTGGATAGTAGACCCTCAACAGATATAGATGCATCCATGTTAGTTTCCACTATTGATGCAACAACAGTAGTAGCCTGCTCAGTGTATCGCACATGCATGTATGGTGGAACGAGCAATTCATGAATTAAAATGGTCCTTCCTAAAAAAAAACATGTGTTTTATGTTCATGTTCTAGATGCTTTTAGTTTGAATGTGCATGTGTTGCACAATGAAAGGTAACTTGATCTTGCTTAACCAAGTATGCACTTCCACTTTGTTGCAATAGTTATCTTGTGGGGTATAATTGTGGCCTTCATTTAATGTTTGGGTGCTCATCTCCCCCCCCTGAAAGATTTGGTTGCGAAAATGAAGAATCATGGCATATTGGTCATTTCCCTTGTACCAAATACCTCATTTAATCTACAAACTTCATGAAATTTTCCACCAACTCTTCCTTAGTCACATAATATTGGGATCTAGTCTTCAACATTTTTTTTTTCAAATTTTCTTGTTTCTTTTTTAAAAGAACACAACAAGATAAAAAATTGGTTGATGATCCGATACCAACTTCTAGTGTTCAAGAATGAAAAATAGAACAATTATTACAACTATGGAAATGACTAAAATATAAACAAAGATTAAGAGACATAGGAAAGGAAAAATGAGGGCATTTGCACACCCAAGGGTGTCTTGCACCTACAAATTTGAGTAATGCAAGAAGTTGTTTCCAACAAATACCATAAACTAGTTGGTTGTATTGATTAAATAATATAACAGATACATATGAGAGGGGAGAAACCTCTATTTATAACAATAATTATGCAAAAACCCTTACTTAATAATTTATGTGTGGCAATAAGAGGAGTAATCTTTCTGGGAGCAGGAATATATTTAGAAGGGAGAGAGGTATTTGACATAGGCCCTTTGCTTCACAAATCGTAATATTTAGTAGTAGTCTTAGTAGCTCGGGTATCACCTAAGGGTACTTCCTCTACATTTTCATCGACATAATATAAAGATCAATACCATGCGAAGATGAAAAAATCTTCAGTGTTGTCTCCTACCTCAGTGGTTTCTTCCATAGTTGTTTCTTGGGGTTGGTCATCAACAATAGATTGTTGTTCCAAAATTTGGTTGATAACCAGAGTCATATAATTTATCCATTGAGGTAAAGTTTTCTATGAGTGGTTGGTCTAATGATACAAACAAAAATTATCCATACCAAACTCATCAAGGTTGAGGGTAAGGTTTGAAGGATCTCGTGCTTTGGGGTGATTATTTGGCTTCTTGTGAAAGGGTTGAAAAGGTTTATGATGAGATGACCCCTCACCAACATTCATTTTAAGGTCTACCACTTCGTTGGATAATATTTTGAATGGTTTGAGAATGTTGTCCAGGTTAGTTGGTTATCTCTCAAGGGGTTTCGTTAACAGTAAAGTATTTTTACCAACTGACTTATTATCTCCAGTCTTCAGGTTGCTACCTAGAGAAATAATTTATTTTTCTACATTTTTAGCTTCCTCAATTTTTTTTGCTAAAGTAGGTTTTCCATCTCTTTTGATAAACATATCTATAGAAGGGTGTAAATAAGAGGTGTATTTTTCTATAATCAATGCTTCAACAAACACAATGTTCACAATGTTCTTTTATTTTCTCCTTCTTCTCCATTTTAATGGTGATTAATTCTCTAAGAAGAGTAGCAATGGTTTTTTCTTTTCCAAATTTGTTTAGGAAAGCTCTATCAAACACATCCCAACTTCTTATGGATCCATTCAAAAGGTTGTAAAACCATGTAGATGCTTTATTCTCGAAGGTATATAGGAATAACCTACATACTGCATATTCATGTTCTACATTCATTAGCCGTAATGCTAGGTAAAATTTCTTTATATTATCTTTGAGAGAGCATGATTTATCTGGGTCAAATTTGGGAAAGAGACCTTTTGGGCGTTTGGGAAACTCATGCATGAGCTCAGGTAGGTTCAAATCCCATAAATCCATTCTTGGACACAGTTCTGATTACCATCCATATTGGGGTTTCCTTCAGTGTCCTCTTCAGATTCAGAGTCAGAGTTAGATTCAAAACCAAAGGTGGAAGGAGTAAAACCTAGAGGAGTAGGAAGGATTTGGTCCAAGGGTTGGGATATTTCTTGCAAGGAAAACTCAACCAATTCCTCAATAGATTTGTGCACTTGATAGTTTATTTGTCTAGTTGATTGTATCAGTTTCTCGAACATGTGTGAGTTGTATTATCCCCAAAGAGGGAGTTTCCCTTTAAGTAGCTCCACACCTTTTCTAGCCACAAGATTTTTTTTCAAAGATATAGCTCTAGTTTTCATACTTTGTGTTGACGAGCCAGAATGACCCGTTCAATCAGATGAGGAAAAACACATGATGGCAGGTCCCAATCAGACCTACTCTCATTTGGGGTAGTGTTTCCAACGAGTTTATGGGCCTCGCTATCGCTCATAATTAAAAGAATAAAACGGGAAAATACAGTTAACTTCCCCCCAAATATTTCTAACTAATTCTAAGGCTAAACTAATTAAAATCTAACTAATCCATTCTAACTAATTCTAACCTATCCCAGGAGAAAAACTAAGAGAATGAGTATAGAGAAAGATAACCACTAGAACCAGAAATAATTCATGTATTCTAATGGTAAATGAAAGAAATGATGTTATAGATGCATAGACAAATAGTTTCACAATACATTTATAAAATCATTTCTGTACCCATGAAGAAACATGTGACGGTCTAAGTAAACAACACAGAGTGCAGAAAAAAATCATACAACATAATCCTATCTACTCAAGCAAAATATAAATGCATCAAGAGTAGTCTCTACTACATCCATCAAAGCCACCTATTTTCGAAATGCCTCTTGCTCTTTATTCCTTAGGGGTAATAGTACCATCCTTTGTTACAAAGGGAAAAAGTCATCAATCTATGCCATGAGTTCTCTTTTATAAGACAAGAGAGAGACTCTTCAGTTCTTATCACTGTTCGTTTCATTTTCCTTCCGTTTATTTTCTCTCATTTAAAAAATGGACGCATTTAAGCATTAAACAGAGAAACTGAACAGACTCATGAGTCATTATTTTCGTCCTCAAACATTTTATAAATGATATTTGTTTAAAAACACTCATTGCCTCTGCCCATTTGCATTATCTTTTGTTTTTCATATGGTTCTAGCTTCTACTTGCAAAATGTGATCATTGTGTCTTATTATTTTGTGTTTTAGATTTCCGTTGAGCTATTGATGGCTTGCTTTCATTTCTTGTAGCTCAATATATGACAATTTGAAGTCAGCATATCCGGTTTTCCATCCGAATTAGAGTTTCATTTGTGTTTTTCATTCTTGAGAAATTTACATTCTCAATATTCCCACATTTTCTATGCCATCTTGTTATTCTCTTCTCCATATTTCTATCGAGCTATGCTGGGCTTGAATTCATTACTCACAGCCCCAGATATGACTATTTGAAGTTGGTATGGCCATTTTCCCCCGAAATCCATGATTGTCATTTTTTTTTTCCATTTTATGATGTCTTATGTTCAGTGTTCAACCTGGATACCTATACTGCTATGTTCCTCTATTCAATACCTTTCCAAGGAGGTATCACAAGCCTCATTTCGACACCATATCAATGGTTCTGGTCAATTTTCCATCAGACCTTGAAAATGGTAGAGTGTGCATTTAGAACTTCACATCAGAGTCTTCCTATCTCCTGTTCAATTCCCATCTCGACGTATTAATTGTCAGAGCGAGATATGACCGTTCAACGGATCTATAGAAATATACATAATCCATCGCGAGAGCTATTTCATAGTCTTCTTTAATGTGTCGGTGAAAAGGGATCGAAGAAAATAATCAAAGAATATTCTTTCTTCGATTTTTGTACTGAAGGTTAAGCCCGAAAAAAGTGATGATGTGTATGGAGAGACAATTATTCATTGTCCATAATTTTTTTGAAGTTTCATGGTATCGACAAGGGGTATCAAAGCATATTCCCCCATAGATTCATTTTGGATACGAAAGGTCTGGATTGTCCTTTCAGTGGAGATCAATGATAATGATTAAAAGTAATTTAGAATCTGAAGGAGACCATTCAGAGTGTTAACTCTGACCCTTCAAATTTTTAACCCGAATACTATTGTACAAAAAATATCTTATCGTTCACTTAGAGAAATGATCGAGGGCTCGTGAGAGTTTCACTTTGGCAATCTTCTCGAGCTTTAAGCTCACAAAACTTTTCAAAGTAATAAGCATGTGGTTCCAATGTTGGTCACTTGGAAGGAAAATGTGCTTAACTTCAAAAGAGCATGCATAATTCAAAAAAGAATTTAGCTGTGAACAACATTGCTATGTGAAAGAAGAATACAAGGATTCGATCTGAGGCAGTGAAGGAAAATTCACTAACTAAGAAACATAAATAAATCTCTATACTGTGGATACTATAGTCGTAAGGCCATCAACTCCAAGAATGAATCAAGTTCATCAATCGAATAAAGAGTGGAATGTATCCCAACCATTCATCGAGGGAGGACCGTCAAAGTGAGTTGTGATATTATGATTAGATGTACTCTGATGCAGAAGGACTTCGACAATGAAGAGTGTGAATGCCAGGGACAATGAAGCTCTGACATCGTTGTCAGAGTATGTGATCGGAAGGTTGGGAAGAAGAGTCAGGACAAATACTGATGATGATCAAGGAAGGTGGTGTATGCCACATCAGCACCATGCGTCAGTACCAATTCAAATGGAACAAGTGAGAGTGAACCACATGGAAGCCACATAGCAGTGAGGAGGAAAATGTGAGTTTTGGATTAGGAAACTTTGGGAAGCCATAACTTTAGATTCGAGACTCGGACTTAAGTTTGGTTAAATTCGTTGGAAAAATATTGACTAGAAGAATCCAACTCCAAGGTTTATCTAGAGGAAAAAATATAGAAAAATAAGGAGAAAACACAGTAGGCCTTGGGCCTATTTTTCTGGAGAGAGGGAAGGCCAAAAGAAGAATTCGGTAGATATCAATCCGAAGAGGCTCAAGAAAAAGTATGCAGTGAAGGTGGATCCAACAACCTTAGAAACTTAATACCTCATGAAAATAAGAAAAGGGGAAGCTCGGTAAGGATCAAAGTCAATATTCTAGAAAAGGATGAACAAATTTCTCCATAGGCCTCTCAAGGCTAGAGTAGCTATGCGAACAAAGTGTCCTTTCACACCTACTCCTGCAAAACAAAATAATGAGAATAGACATGCAATCAAAAGAAGATTAGCCAAAACAATATATTCCCTGCATTTAAACCAACTTATAAGAGAGTGTTAGGTTTATTGAACAATAATATGATGATTGTATATGAGTGTTCTAAGACTACATAAGATAGTTCAAAGCATAAGAGATGAATCCATATGCAAGAGAATACGTATGAAGTCACGGAGCATAACATGTCAGCAAGAGGATGAAAAACTTGAATTAGTAAATCAACAAATAATTATCCACAACCTCATCCAAGACATACAATAGAACATCAGACATTGCAACCACATAGTATCATGAAACGCTTTAGAATCAATGAATAGTTTAAAGCAAATGTCAACAAAACATCATTGGTAAATAAGCATCATGAAGACATTTGAAATCATCAGATCGAAAGGAACCATCAACACCAATAAAACAAAATCACCCAACAATATAAAACCTCCAAATCCCTCAAAGTAGGAAAAGACATAACATTATGCTCAAGTGGTAGAGGATTAGACAATAGGGTTGAAATTTTAGTAGGGGACCCCTTTCCTTTCACTTGTAAAAGAAAAAAGGAAAAAGGGGGTTGTTGCAGCTACAAAAAATGGCAACACTCTGGAAGAACTAGTTATCTCTGTCAATAGAAGTCTAGGGCCTTGTTGAGGGGTCTGAGATCCCTTTAACCCAACAATAGGAACCAAACCCGCTTAAGAGGCCCAATTAGACTCGTAAGTGTTTGATGAGTGGTAAGGTTCTCCAGATTTGTGATCTAGCTGTAATTCTTGATGGGATTTAATCGTGATTGATAGATATGTCTTTTCTGTGAACCTTTCCTCAGGCTACACAGTTCTCTTTTTGGTTATTTTCTAACATTTATAAAAAAAGGAAGATAGATCTTAAACTAAATGGCACTGGGAAGTTAAATTGTGTGTTTGGGGAAGGCTGGGTTTTAGGATAACCCTTATACCTTAGCATGCAGATGAAGAAGATTTAAACTACTTCAAACTAGAGATAATACCATTTTGGCTAGTAAACATTCAACATCATCTGAGATAGAATTTATAGAAATAAAATATATACGTGACAAGAAGTTAGTGCAAGAAAATTAATTTTCAATGCTCTATTATCAATCACAGGTTAACACAATCGATTGCTATTCATCAACTAGAATAAAAGAATTGTTACAACATTATAACATAACTTTGAATAAGATATGCAACACCTCTTACTCAATACAAGAACAAATATTGAATTCGAAGACAAAGATAATCACCTTCAATCCAGTCACATTCACGCCTCAGATGAAAGAAGTATCTTTGGTTCTAAATAGAACTTCTTAATTAAAATAACTTGCACATAAATAGTTCTCTTACAATATTCCAGAAAAAGTATTTCTCTCCAAAACCATAGACCCTATGTCCAAGGTCGATGCCCTTATTTATAAAAATAATCTAAACTAAAAATAACTACTAAAGTTGTGTTAAGTCAAGAAAATGACACATGGTGGAATTTATCTATTTGTTGTCTTTTGATTCTCTTGAGATCATCTGGTCATTTACTAAAGTGGATTGTTGCTTTCATATTATGACCATATGCAGAAGAGATCTTCGCATGTATTTTCATATGGGAACCTGTGTTGGTCCATCGGAGCAGAGAGGACCTCCTTCATATCAATTTTCCGTTCTTTGTACTTGGTTAGTTTAACACTCAAGCGTTGTAAGACTGCGAAAGATTTAATCAGTGGCTCCATGAACCTCTTCAATTGACCTAGGATCATGATTGAAACATGTGAAATATTTTCTTTGCATACCTGGTCTTTCTCTTCATGCCGCTTAACTATGTCACGTAATTCAGTGAAATGTTTCGGTGGACCAAACTCTGACAAGTTGATATTTCTCATTTCCTGATTGATTTTCTCCCAAATTTTCTCACACTCTTCCCATCTCTCCTGCATTTTCCGTTGGGGTTCTTGGACGATTCTTACCCAGTGTTCAACTGCCTTCCTTATTTGGGTGATGTTGTTGTCCATCAACACTCAGATGACATGCTCTTCTGCATCTCAACCCTTTTGTACTTCGATGATGTAGTCTACCCGTTCTAAGTCTTGATGTGCCTTCTCATACCATCGCTGCATGTCTTTACAGGTTGCCAACCCCATGAGGGTATCTTCTTGGAAATCCACTATGCAAGCAATGAAGAGGTATCTCTCCCTTGTGAATTGCGCATACATCTCTCAGAACTCACACTTCAAGAGCACCACTGCCCGCATTGAATTTTGGTAATACTCTACTTGATGTTGCAGATGGTCCAGTTCTTTCTTCATGGTGGCTACCTCCCTTTCAGCCCTTTTTGCCCTATCTAAAGTGGCATTGGTTATGGCCATCCATGCTCTGATTAGCTTAGTCATATTAGCATTTTTTGTGTCGAACAACGTCTCCTCTACGGTTATGAGAAGTGTTATGTCAAGCGTGAGATTCCTTTTATTGACTGTTCTTCTCATCACAAATTTTATTTTCCCATCATAAGAAATTTCATGTAGATCGATGACTTCGTATACTGGTTAAGGAATATGTTGATCTCCCCAAGATAGAGTATTTCCTAGGCTTCCCTCTGTGTAGAGGTGTTCCATGGAAGGTTCTCTTAGTTCCCTAGCAGGGGAAATTCCTGTATGTTATGGTGACTTGGCCTCCTGCTGGTCCTTGTCGGTTGATGGAGTAATATTCCTAGATGGTGAAGTAGGCGAAGGATCGAAATTAGCTGGGAGTTCGGCCGTTGAGATGTCAATTTTTGGTTGGCCCATTCCTTCTTCTTTCTTACTAGCATCCAAGTCATTCTTGGAGATGTAATTCTGAGGTTGTGTTCCCAATTGATCGAGAAATATAGTTTCAAGAGTGCTCCTAGCTACCAGGTCACCTTCATGAGGATTTGGAGTCACAACATTATAAACTAGAGAAGATGATTCCCTTGGTTCCTCATCCTGTGTGATTGGCACTAGGGTTATGTGCAAGGCCTCTGACTCTTCCTCATCATTGTATATCATGATTAGATCTATGAGGACAGTAGGAATACCCATCCCAATTGACGTTCTCATTGACCTTAGTTGGGCCGTAGTAGTCACCGACGATCCTACCTATGGTGACATAGGGTTGGGGTTTTCTTGATCAACGATCTCCTCTGGTGGAATTGTCTCTGAGACATTTATCTCTTCCTCATGATTACTTGTATCATCCAAGGTGATCCTCAAGGGTCCTATCAAAGGGTTAAGTGGGGTATCTTGCCCTAATCTTTGTATAACTCTTTCAGCTTCTTCTAGTAATAGTATCCCCCTCCTTCGTGCCTCTGTTGCTTCTACTGCAATGTTTTATTCTCTTACCCTGAGGGATTCTTGATTTTTTTTCTCTATTGTCTCCACTTTCTCATCCATAATCATTGCTTTGAACTTGGTCATGTTAGGTTTAACCCTTCTATGAAGCACTTCGTCCCAGTCCTAGGCACCCTCTGTGAAGATCTCATCTTCGAAGCTATCATGAGAATATGGCCAACATGAAGACACCTGCAACGCATGCTGGAGTACAAGGCCTTTTGGATCATGCTTATGAAAATGGCATGTGGGGAACCGATACTCAAGCTGACTCAATCCCTCTTAGTTCACCTATGTAGTGTCTTTTACCATGTAAAACCTGATATGAAAACCATAGGTTATGAAAGCTCTCTTCTTATCCTTTACCAAAGAGGCATTATATCCTCGCAGAATGGTTTGGTAAATTTTTTTATCCAAAATGAGACGGTCTGGGGCATGGATGGGGAGTAGGTGTGGCATGTCAGTAGCTCCAAACACTCTGATATAAGTGCTCATTTCTTCAAAATACTAGTGGCTCACTTTGGAAATCATATTTTTGGCTGTCGCTGAAACCCTTGGGCATTCTTTTCTAAATATGATTAAGTGCACTCGGGCTATGAACTCATCACATATCAGGGCGTAAAAAAATTTGTACCTATTTTCCCATAGAATGATGAAATAAACATGCACGGGTAACTCAACAACATGACAGCTTAAATTCATACCTGTGAAAATGTTTCTTGCGCAGATTACATCCAACAGGTACGATTCCATGTGGAAAACAAGTGTTTCTCCATCCTTTGGTTTCTGGGCCTTTAGGATGTTGGTGGTCAGTTGTTTGGAAATGATGGATCCCCAATTGAAACTGCTCCCAGAGATTTCCATGGTATATGCCAAGGATATCCACACTTATGAAAACTTAGAGAAATCTTTTTCCCCATACAATCAGAAAATTAGAGCCATTAAATACATATAAGGCTCCTTGAGGTTTACCGTGTTGTACCAACCATTTCTCCTATTGGTGAACTTCTTATCTTCTTTCCACCACGAGGCCAATAACCTGTTGGTGTCATGGAACTCATAAAATCTGACCAAAAATTATGTATTTAGTGTTTCCTTCGGGTTTCTGAGCTTGTCGTATTTTTGGACCTTGACTGGAAGAAAGACACCAACACATTTTCCCTCCTCATTATTGAATGTGCATTTTATCGCATCTATGTGGTCGATCATCCATCCTAGCGTTTCGATGCAGGGAAAAACTGGGGTCCGATAGGCCACCATATGTAGATATGATCGCCTAATGTTTGGAAAAACCTAGTCATGCAATATCGTGACGTCCATATCGCTGGAGGTGTAAGCTCCGAGTAATCTTCCTGATTGATTTTGTTAAAAATATCTCCCTAGTGTGGGATCATTACTTTAGATCCAGTGCTCGCCTCTGTGTCCCCGAACGCTAGAGGCTGGGTTAACTTTTTCTTAGTGGAAGTTCGAATGACCAAATCCATTTTTGAAACGAAATAAAGGTCTCTTGCATAAACTAGTGTCGACCTTTCGTCGGTCTCCAATTCTTTCATCTTGGGCATTCTTGGTGAGCGTCTGGTCGTCGGCTTTTTGGGAGGCATCTTCCTACACAAAAAATGAAATAATAAGTTGCAATCCAACTGGGACAAGTGTTATTCGACTAAATCTCAAATGTAATCAATAAATACCATGCTTACCTCTTCCTTGCAGGAGATGATCTGGGGTTACTAGTAATTGAAGTTGCACAATGACCCGTTACCTCTTCGATGCTCTCTCTTGCTCCTTCAGCGTCTCGAGAGTTCAACGATTTGCGAATGGAACAACATGCCTGGGCATAAATCTCATAAATTTAACACATACCTACCTTGTCACATCAATTTTTAAATTCGGGAGTACAGATATGATCTATACAATCTATAACAAAATATACACCATGCTTAGGATTAAATGCAACGCAGGCTGGCGGCATAGGAGCGTGTTATTTTAAAGTTCATTGGCGAATTCAAATTTCGAAAGTTGGCCGACGCCCGACGTCGTGTTATTGGTTACGTGAATCTTTTAATTGTTTTAGAAAATCACATATCCCATACTTCTCTTAGCTGGAGGTGTCTTCTTAAATTACCTGAGCGTTCTTCTCACTCCAACAAAACTAGTATGATTGGTATCGGGGATAAGCATGATCACAGATCGGTCAGGGTCATTGACAGATAGAGATTTGAACTAAATTTGAAAATTCAGTGTTCTAACAATTTGCAGGTAGTTGACGAGTGCATCGACGTCAACATATTGTCTTTAATGTTGTATCATTGGTCCCCCTAATAAAAAGTTTCGATGCCGATCGAAACCGCTGTATAGTGTCAACGTGGAAAAGTAGACGTGGAAGTACAGACATGACACGGGAAATATAAAAAGATGACGTGGGTGATGACCGAGCAATATGGACTATCTACACGGTAAAACATGTGATGGTCGATTTGACCTTTTCGGCATGAGAACTTTACTTTTCAGCGTCGATGATTTTCCTTAAACATACGCATTTTGGCATTTTGTTTCTCCCATTTTGCCAATGTCAATGATATATTGGGGATCGACGATTAACAATTGTTGTTTCCCGGTTAACAATTTATATTTCGAATTTCGTCGATGCTGATAGTACATCGACAATCGATGATCAATGATTATCGTTTTTATGTGGGAAATTTTTCCTTTCATATTTTAGCAATGTCAACGATATATCGACAAATCGTTTGTAAAGAACTGATTTTGAAGACTAGATCCACTGATGGGTGCATCGCTGTTTATAAAAAAAAATTGAGATGTATACACTTAATCTAATGACACACTTACTTAGACAAAAATGTCAATCTATTCAACAAACCTCAAACCAAACCGAATGCAATCAATGATAGAACACTAAAAAACCAACAACTATTGATCCCTACACAACTGACTCTTACTTGGAAATGAAAAAGTGGTACCCAAAAGATAAAATTCACAAAGACTTTTAGGGTGTGTTGAGTGCTCAACAAATGGGGATTCTCTGGGTGAAAACAAAATCTCTGCTCCTTCCATCGTGCTCAGCTTGTACAATTTGGTTAATAAACGATTTGGATTTATTATATTGTTTCAACAATTTTTTTTTTATCAATGTGTACAAAATTTCCCTGGTTCGTGAATTCATATCCGCTTGTGGGGTTTAGATTTTCTGCCCCTTTCCTGTTAACCACAATCCATGTCCTTTCTAGACAAGAGTTGGGTAGGGCATCCATTGGTGTGAGGCCATTTAGCTATCATTCCTTTCTTACAATGTTGCTCTGTTGCTAGCGAGCGTCCATAGCCCTGACATAGTCACCCCGACATCACATACCTTGCTTCGCTGCTAGCGAGCATCCATAGCCTCGACAGAGTTCTCTGCATAACCTCTCAGAATTTACACTCTTTTTATGGATCATATTTTTTCGGCATAAATACCAAGAGTGAGTCAGAGAGGAGGATATATGTTTTTTGACAAGGTGAAATTGTCAAGGTGGAGCTTTCCCTGTATCTGTCCATAGGTACATGTGATTCTTTCCATCTAGCCATCTTTCCATTTAGATCTACCATGCCACTAGGCATATATTTCATCACTTCCCAAGGTAGTATGCTTATGAAGACAAATGTGATTTTGAAAATTTATGTTTTCCCAAAGTCTCTTATTTTGCATGTAAGTGTAGGTTAGGAGAAGAGTCTGCTTCACCGTATTTATTAAAGTCAACCATTGCTTTACAAAACACAACTTAATTAAAAGAAAATAGCAAGCACAAGAAAGACATAAAAAGGAGTTCGAAGACGATCTTCCTTAAACCCATACACTCATCTTGATCAAAATGTATGCTAAAAAATAAACAAAACTCAAAAAAAGAATCAAAAGACACATATTTTTTATTTTTTATTTTTTTTAATTAATCAATTTATTTATTTAGGAGAAGTATTATTTTAAGGCCTAGCCATTCACCGAGAGGGTGTTGGATTCCCCCCTCATATTCTGCAACCGGCATGTGCATGCCCCAATCTTCTCGAGCACCTGAAAAGGTCCAAGCCATAGATTTTGGAACTTTGAGTGTTTTCCTTTGGACTCGTTTGCTTTATCCCACTTCAAGACTAGGTCTCCTACCTCAATTTTTTTTTCTTTGGCCTTATGTTTGTTGAACCATATTTTAACTACCTTCTAATGAACGATGAACTTAACTTTAGCCTTTTCTCTTTCTTAATCCATCATGAGAATGGTATCAATCCTTTTCTGTAGAGTGGATGAGGGTTGACCTCTTGATGCCTAGGCAAGATGTAAATATGGAAGATACAATATGTTTGGAAGAATGGCTTCTTGCCCATATACCAAAATGTACAAAATTTTTCTTATGGTTTCTTTAGGTGTTACTCTATCGGCCCATAGGGCATTATGAAGCAAATTATGCCAATTCCTATGATTTTCAACAACTGATCTTTTTTAAATTATCACTAGGTTTTTATTAGTTGACTTTGCTACCCCATTCCCTTGCAGATAATAGTTTGCATAATATCTTATTATGATCCCATTATCAAGGGAGAATTATTTCAAGCACGTGGAATAAAAGTAGGTAGCATCGTCAAAAGCGAGGACAGAGGGAATCCAAAACCTTGTTATTAGTTGTTGTTTTAAAAATTGGATCACTACCTTTTCATTAACGTGCGTGAGAGGGATAGCCTCTGTCCATCTTGTGAAATAATCTGTAGCAGTCAAGATATATTTATGTTGTTTTGAAGAATTGGGAGTAATTACTCCTATGACGTCTATTCCCCATTGCTCGAATGGTCTGGATATGGTCACCGACTGGAGTGGAATGGATGCCCACTTTTCCCTACCGACGCTTACTTGACAAGATTTAAATTTCCTGGCATATGCATGAGCTTCCATGAATAGAGTAGGCCAATAATACCCAACCATTAATATTTTGTGAGTCATGGTTTATGATGCAACCCCCCCCCTACCTCAGCAGGGTCTATCAACCTCTCGGTCACTAGATCGTTCTTTCTCCTTGAGCTGAAACACTCTTTGGTCCATGCTAGAACCTTCACTAAAACAATCCATAGGTCCAAATGAGAAACTTAGTTTGCGCATACAAGCATCAGATGTGAGCTTCACCTCCACACAACCATGGGTCATGACCGCACGCCTATAAAAAAGGCGTGTCGTGATTTCGTGTGTCGAGACTGTGCGAGTGAGTCAACCCTAACTCCTCCCGACTCCCAAAACTCTCAAAAGAGCTTAATGGGTGTTAGCTCCTTTCCTTATCTCCACTTGTGTGACCATTCACCATGACCTGGGGCTCATCCTTTGAGAGCATTGGGATTTCGCAAATCAGGGTTTTACGATACAACTTATCTTCCTTCGTCCGATACCCAAAAGACCGATATTCCCTTGCCATGGATCAATGGATTCAATTCTCCTACAATATGATGGTCCAGATCCCATCGACGTTTCTCCCTCTGAGAGTTTCCATTGTCCGTTCAGTTTCTCCCAATGCTCAAATCTATGATGTGTGTGGATCTCTTGCCACCTGTCAACACATTTCGCGAAATTTCATAAATCTTCCCTTTGAATTTTTCTCTTTGCGAGTCAGCGAAATGCTGATCTGCTACCGAGTGTCATATGACAACAGATGGTCCTGATGATTTCGGAACTGGTCTAGTGCACTTTCCTTGGGATCCAATGAATGTTGACCTAGATGCTAAGATCCGACGGTTTTGATCTGATCTCCTCCTGTGTGTACTCCTCCTTCCTATCTCTAATCTAACGGCTCAGATCCTTTTCGTCTTTTACCGAAAGTTCACGTTTGGCGACTTTGGAAAACAAAATCCTCTGTTCCCCGGAATCCCGATATCCAATCCTCTGAAATCTCCTTTCCAATGAAAGAAAACCAATGGTTCGATCCTCCTTTAGATCGACGACTCGCTCTCTCTCCTAAGCTTCCACCTCTTCTAGACTTTAGAATATTTCTCAAAGCTCAAAGGTTTCAACTTTTGCTTCTACCGCGAGTCCAACTCCTGGATCTCATCAACACTTGTGAAAGTGTTCTCCCTCATGAGCTTTGTCCCTTGAAAGGATTTTGATTCCCCTTGCACACCTTGCATTCCAGAGATTTCAAATAACTCAATTCGAAGGATTTTCTTGGAAAGAAAATGCTTCTTGCCCACCTAGCATTCTTCTGCACTGTTTCTTCGAATTTTGTTGTCTTCTAGACACTGTGCACACCTTGCACCTAGTCTGAGTTTCTCCGATTCTCTTAGAACTTCTCTAAGTCATTCCAAGACTCAGTCGACGCACTCCTTTCATTTGAGATGCACACTTTGCATACAAGTATCAGAAGAGAAACGATTGAGACTCAACCAGCTTCGTCATGAACTCATACAGTTAATCTCTCGAACAATAATACGTGAACGAGCTATAATAAATCATACAAACAGAGTAAAATTCATTCAATCACACATGAAATGAATACAATCCAAGTATTTGGGACAATATCTGTCTGTTCTATTCATTTATGAAAAACAAAAATACAGAGTGTTCCTGCTACTCTACTCTACTCTATTGATCTCTCCTTTCTACCTCATACATCCTCCCTCTATTACAATTCAACAATGAACTATCTATGGACCGCTCCATGAGCTCTCTCGTCCTGTTTTGAAATCTATCATTTCCAAATTCAGAGTTATTACCTACTCTATCCTATTACAATAACTATTAGTTATTTCCAGATAGAGTCAACACTCCATATCTGCAATTTCTTACAGTCCTTCAAGACTTTACAAACAAGTTACATTTTAAAATGTTGTTTACCAAAATATCTCAACAATCGATTAAATTCTAAGTTAAATGCTTAATTTGAAACTCTGTCATTGTTGAGATGACATTCAACTGCCTCCACACGTGCGTTGTTGAATTTGAAGGTGATGCTCCTGCATCATACTCCTCTGGTTAAAAAATTTCATGGAATCTTGCACTATCTTTCCATGCTTCAAAATATTAGGTTATGTGGCCCAACTTGCATATTCCATTGGATGATATTTCCACCTCACTAAATGTTCAGGATATTTCTTTCTCCTGGTTTTCTTTCCATCCCCCTGGTCAATAATTTTCTCCATCTGAGGTTTTTCTGATGTGGGAAATTGCTCTTCCCACTGAATTTCTTTTTGATCATCTGATTCTCTTGCTTCAACTCTCCTGTAAGGATATGGGTCTACAACATTGAATATCAATGATATCCCAACATTGTTTGGAAACTCAATCTCATAAACATTGGCTGCGAATTTTCTGAGAATTCTTCATGGTCCTATATTTTTCATCTTTAACTTGTTGTACATTTCCCTTGGGAATCTCTCTTTTCTCAAATGAGCTAAAACTTCATCTCCAACTTTGAATTGAACTTCTCTCCTTTTTTGATCAACTCTACTCTTGTATTTCTGACTGTTGTCCTATAGTTGCTCCCTGACTCTGTCATGAAGTTTTTTCATTTTTGTTGCAAAGTCGTCTTCTCCAGCACTTCTGAACTCATCTTGATTCAAATATCTCAACTTTGTAATCCCTATTGGCTATATACCATACACAATTTCAAATGGACTTTTTCCTGTTCTCATGTTCACTGAATTGTTGAATGCAAATTCTGCTTATGCCAGAATGTGATCCCATTGTCGACCATGCTCAGTAACTAAACTTCTTAATAAGTTTCCGAGACTTTTGTTTACTAATTCAGTTTGTCCATCTCTATGAGGGTGATATGCTAAAATAAAGGATAATTTCGTCCCTAACCTCTTCCATAGAGTCCTCCAAAAGTGTCCTACAAATTTGGTATCCCTGTCTGAAACTATGCTCCTCGGAAATCCATGTAGTCTCACTACTTCTCTGAAAAACAAATTGGTGATGTGTGTGGCATCACTTGTCTTCTGGCATGGTATGAAATGTGCCATTTTTGAAAATCTATCCACCACAACAAATATGGAATCACTCCCTTTTTGAGTTCTAGGAAATCCCAAAACAAAATCCATACTGATTGCATCCCATGACCTTTCTGGAATTGGTAATGGATGATACAAACTAGTGTTCTATTGTCTTCCTTTTGCATACTAACAAATTATGCATTTGTTCACGAACTTCTTCACTTCTTCTCTCACGCTTGACCAATAATACAAATTTCTTAGTTGTGCAAATGTCTTATCATGACCAAAGTGTCTAGCTAAACCTCCATTGTGTTTCTCTTTTAGTAGGTTGTCTCTCATTGAGCACTTCAGAATGCATAATTGGCTTCCTTTGAACAGTAATCCATCCTGAAACAAATATTCAATCCATGGGCTTCTGTCTCCCAAAAAAGGATTCTTGCATGCCTCATAAGATTCTTTAAAATCTGCATCTTCTTTATACATCTCCTTGAGGTGTTCAAACCCCATGGTCTCCACTTGAAATTCCTGTAAAATCAAAAAGCTTATGCTCAAAGCATCTGCGACTTTGTTAGTAGTTACAACAATGTGTTTAATAACAAAAGTAAAATTTTGCATAAATTCTACCCATTTTGCATGTTTCTGATTCAACTTCTCTTGCCTAGTAATAAACTGCAAATCTTGATTATCATTATACAAGACAAATTCTTTAGGAATTAGATAGTGTCTCCATTTTTTCAAAGCTTGAATCATCGCATAAAATTCCTTGTCATGCGTGGAATACTTTTTCTTGGCATCATTCAGTTTCTTACTGAAATAAGAAACTGGTCTATTGTCCTGACTCAAGACTGCTCCAATAGCTAATCCACTTGCATCACATCTCACCTGAATTGTTTTTCCAAAATCTGGTAAGACCAGAATTGGCTGCTCTGTGATTTTCTCTTTCAACACTTTGAATCTTTTTTCAGCTTCCTTTGTCCAACTAAAGGACTTGTGTTTCTTCTTCATAGTGTCCAGTATGGGTGCACATATTCCATTGAAATTTCCGATAAATTTCCTATAAAAACTCGCTAACCCATGAAAAATTCTTAGCTCAAATATATTGCTCAGTGATGGCCATTCTCTGATCGCTCTCACTTTTTCTGGTTCCATATTCAATTCCTTTGAAGAGATTACGAAACACAAATATATGAGCTCCTTCTCCATAAAATAACTCTTCCTCATATTCATCAACAATTTCTCTTGTTGGAACCTTTACATCACTAAGGTCAAATGTCTTAAGTGTTCTTCCTTCGTCTTGCTGAAGATTAGTATGTCATCCATATATACTATGACAAATTTGACTATGAAGTCTTTCAACACTTCATTCATCAATCTCATAAATGTGCTTGGTGCATTTGTCAACCCAAATGGCATGACCAACCATTCAAACAATCCTTCGTTTGTCTTGAATGTTTTTTTCCATTCATCTCCCTCTCTCATTCTTATTTAATGATATACGCTCTTCAAGTCTTTCTTGGAAAAATAGCTTGCTCCACTCAAACAGTCCATCAAATCATCGATCCTCAGTAAAGGAAATATGTACCTAATGGTTATCTTGTCGATGGCTCGAGAATTTGTACACATCTTCCATCCTCCATCTTTCTTTGGACTTAGCATAGTCGATACTGCACATGGGCTTAGGCTTTCCTTGACTAACCCTTTATCCAACAACTCCTGGACTTGATTCCCGACCTCCTCATTCTCTCTAGGTGTCAAACTATAAGTTGCTTTGTTTGGTAGACTAGCTCCTGGAATAATGTCAATATGATGGCTTATACTCATGATTGGTGGCAATGAGTGTGGTAACTCATCCACGACTATATCAGCAAAGTTTTCTAATAGTTCTTGGATTTCTATAGGCAAGTCTTCTACAAAAGTATCTGTAAGGATAAATCTAGGCTTCCTCACTACAACAAACTACATTTCTTTCTCCTTCTTGACTTCATTCAAGAAATCCTTCCCACTCATGAGAAGTATGCTTGAACTAGCTTCTCTCTTTCTCTCTTTGTCTTCTATGGGTAACAACATATGTGTCCTACCATTATTTTCTAGGGTATAGGTATTCTTCCTTCCATCATGAATAACTTTTTGGTCATACTTCCACGACCTCCCCAATAAAATATGACATACATCCATAGGAATTACATCACATAATATTTCATCTTTGTAACCTCCTATTTTAAATTCAACTTGGCATTGTTGACTTACCATGACTTGATGTCCTTTTTGCAACCACGATACCTTTTATGGATTTGGATGTGCAGTTGTATTCAACTCTAGATTTTCCACCATCTCCATGGATACTAGATTGTCAGTGCTCCCACTATCT
This sequence comes from Picea engelmannii, assembly GCA_009831015.1. Lineage (NCBI taxonomy): Eukaryota > Viridiplantae > Streptophyta > Pinopsida > Pinales > Pinaceae > Picea > Picea engelmannii. The sequence goes on from ML781708.1 coordinate 1,131,121, forward strand.
ATGATTACCTTGAAAACTCTATCTTTTGACTTGCAAGCAGTTCTGAACAGGCTTGTTCACTGAACTGGTTCCTTTGGTTCCTTTTCTGGTTTAAGAAGAATTTTCCTCACCATGAGGTTTCTTCCTCCTTATGTTTCTTTTTCTTCCACATGTTTATGTGCTTCGACAATGTGTGCTTCTCTGCCTCCTTCTCTCTTTCTGTCAGGACATTCCAAAGATTTATGTCCTTCATTTCCACAGGTATAACATTTAACCACCCCTCCTCTGGCTCTTCCTCTTCCTCTACCTATGGAAAAAGAACCTCTTCCCCCATGTTGTCCATCTTTAGAAATTCCACTCTTCTCATGGTGACTATGTTGTTTGTCAACTTCAGTCTTCGACTTTTGGAACTTCTCTCTGCTGGTTCCCTTGCCTCTGCTTCATTGGCTTTTCTTCCTGGCCAATTTTTCCTCATCTTTCAAGGCTACTTGATAAGCATCCTTGACTTTAATAACATACATCATGTTGATCTCCTCTTGTATTTCATATCTCAGCCCATTGATGTATCTAGTTGTCTTCTCATCTTCATTCTCTTTTTGTCCAGCCCTGATGTTCAGTTGGTAAAATTCTTCAGTGTACTCCCTCACTGATAAACCCCTCCATTTCAGGTTCTGCAATATTCTGTAAAGATTTATTTGGTAATCCTTCATGATAAATTTGGCCTTCAACTTGGCTACCATCCTATCCCAGTTTTTAATTTTTTCTTACCATTTCTCCTGCGTTCGGCTTGCATTTCATCCCACCATAATGGTGCATGACCCTTCAGTCTTGTCACTGAATGCTTCACCATATTGTCTTCTTTGATATCTTTGTAATCAAAGTATTTGTCCATAGAACGTACCCAATCTAAAAATTCTTCAACTTCCAAATTGCCTTCATACATAGGTACTTCTATCCTTGCTCTGGCTCCTATCTTTGAAACAATTTGTTTGCACTCTTTTCGTCGTTTGATGAGCAAAAAGTGAGTGCTTACATGCCTAGTTGGGCTCTGCTAGTCATGACAGCTGTATGGTAAAAGGTTAGAAAGAAAACAACAAAGCTATTAACAAGAATTAAACAAAAACT
>ML781709.1:10894-24379 GCA_009831015.1 Picea engelmannii
AGGAACCAGCACAGGAAATGCAGGGCTGAAGAGGGGGTTTAAAGGATGCCAAACTAATCTCTGAACTGCTAAAAGAAACTCGTTGGAAAGAGCTATTGTACCCTACTTTGCTCTGTACTACTCGGTACTACTCGGTACTAACCGGTATTGTTCTGCATATGCATGTAAAAGATGAACCCTCTACTATAATCAAAAGAAACTTCTCTATCTCATGAGATATCCAGGCTAGTTCCTGAATGTTAAGCAATCTGAACTAAAAATGAAATCAATGGCTGAAAAAGGTAATGTCTAAACTGGAATCTTGAAATGCTAAACCCTCTGTTGCAATCAAATGAAATTCCACTTCTATGCTATTAAACCCATGAGAGGACTGGCAATGTAGATTGGGGTCGAATCTTTTCTGAAAAGTAATGGATGAAATCTACTATAAATACAATGTATCAGCTCTGTTTCCATCGAAGGGGGCCCTGCCTTCTCTGTCAACAGTCTGTTCTCTAAATCAACGCATACTAGCAAATAAATAACTCACAGTTAAAATGGCAAGAACATAAATCAGATTACTGGAACTCTCACTATTTTATTGAAAGATAAGGACAATACAACTGCTTGGAGACTCTCATTCCTCTATTCTTCTACCCTATGCTCCATCTCTCCTCCCTTCTCCAACATAGCCACGTTTCCCCCTTTTTTCTACATATTTCTCTGCGTCCTTTCTATCCCGTCTTAGCTCTCTGGCAATGCATGGCATCTTTTTACATAACGTTTCAGCTCCCTGCAATGCGTGGCTTTGCCCTAGATGAATATGGAGTTACAAAACGGTTTCGAGAGATCAAGGAGGATGAGACACGTTTTTACATAATCAATCTGTCTAAGATTGCCTGTATTCGTGTCATGAGATTGCATAAACTTTGACAAATGGTTTCCCTGCGTTATGCATGAATTTAAATACTTTGATGCCAGCTATTGGGTTTTCAATCAAACAATTTCCCCCCTGCGTTACACATGCACGAATTTATGAGTGCGTTACACATGCACAGATTTAGGAAGTGGCAGAGGGTGCCAACTATTCTGTCAAGGAAAGGTCCAGCTGTAGAGATTCCTCCTCAAATCGCAGAACACTCTGTTTAGCTTATCTTGGCATTTTTCATATTGCCCCAATAACCCCAGAAACTAAAGTAAATGATGACCTTAACAATTTGCACATCTTGAATAATATTGCCGAAAGCATTCCCAAATAAAACACAAACATACCCTGGTCCTCCACTAGCACTACCGGGGATAACAGTAACCCCATGTCTTTTTGCAAACCATTTAACAACTTCAACATCATCAGAAGCACCAGTTGGTAACTTTGCTCCAGAGATAAATTACTCCTTGTCTGCCCGTTACAGCATTTGCACCAAGAGGTGACAGTGCATCCAAATTATATCTTTGTTTTTAAACCCTTTCCTTCACCCATTCAGGGCCAAGCTCCAGTGAATGCAGAGCAAGATTTTGTCCAATGATTGAAGCACATATTGGGATATTATCTTGTGTTTTGAGCGGTTGTGCTCCAAGGCCCATATATGTGTAACAGAATGTGAATAGCACCGAAAGAATGCCATTTTCTTAACAAAAGACTTCAGGAGAGTAAACAATATCTTCAAGAATCAACAAGAAAATGTTATAAATCCGGAGCCCAACAAACTCGACTACGTCTCGAAAGTCCTGAAGACATCGAGACCGTCCATGTTGGAGGACAGGTGGCAGAGATCTGACCATTTTGCGTATTGGGGATTTGTGAGTTTGGAGGTGGAAGACCAGGCTCTTGGAGTCACGAAGTCCTGAGTCGCGAGATCGCGATGTGATCTGGGCCATTGATCAAAGAGGAAGGACAGTCGTGGGATCTGACGTCTCGATACATCGCGTATCGGGGATTCGTGACTTTGGAGGTGGAAGACTAGGCTCTTGGAGTCACGAAGTCCCGAGTCATGAGATCGCGATGTGATATGGGCCGTTGATCAAAGAGGAAGGACATCCATGGGATCTGACGTCTCGATATATTGTGTGTCGGGGATTAGTGAGTTTGGAGGTGGAAAACCAGGCTCTTGGAGTCACGAAGTCCCGAGTCGTGAGATCGCGATGTGATCTGGGCCGTTGATCAAAGAGGAAGGATAGCTGTGGGATCTGACGTCTCGATACATCGCGTATCGGGGATTTGTGAGTTTCGAGGTGGAAGACCAAACCCTTGGAGTCACGAAGTCCAGAATACCGAGAAGTAGGAGCAACAATTGAGTCAGGATCTCCTCGCCATATCGCGTATCGAGGATTCGTGAGTTTGGAGGTGGAAGATCAAACCCTTGGAGTCATGAAGTCCAGAATAGAGAGAAGTAGGAGCAACCATTGAGTCAAGAGGTTGAGGAGGAATCAGTTTCGGGGTCTCGGAGGTTGAGGGGAATCAGTTTCGACTGCAAAAGTCACGAGCTTGCGAGTTGCGAGAGCTTGTGCAACATGTGGCACGTCCGCTTGGTGGGACCCACGTGGTTGACAGGTGGTGTAACAATAAGATTCCTAGAGAGAAGGAGAAGTGGTGATAGCTGGTGGACATGTGTCATTTGAGAGGGGAGTCAACATCCTCTTGACTTCTCATACTTCGGGTTCTCATAAGAAAGGAGCACAAAGGCCCAACAACTCAAGTTGTGAAGTTGCAAGTTCCGAGAAGCTCGGAAGGAGTCAAACCTTCTCTAACTTTCGTGTCTTGGGGTTTTGTAAAAGAAGGGCCCAGAGGTTCAACCTTTCAACTCGTGAACTTGCAAGTTGCGAGCAAGGCTAGTAGTTAGCCCTAGTCGGTGGTCACGCATGGAGAGCGCTAATAAGGAGGGGCCATACCATATCGGAATCTCAGGTATCGATGATTGGTGAAGAAAATTCGAGGGGCTTCGACTCACGACTCGCGAGGTCGTGAGTTGTGAAAGGCGCTTGCATTTAGGCGTGTCTATGGTCCTATCGAGATAGGGACTAAAGAAAGGGAGCTAGTGCTTTGTCGTTAAGCAGTGGGTAGATCTGGATGACCAGAATCTATGCGCCCAGATCTACGGCCAGGGTTTCATTTCGGAGCCCCCTCGCCATTCTACCTTTAAGATTGGACTCACTTGTATCACTGAGTCGCGAAACATGAAAAGGCGCCTGGTTTGTTTGGCCTTGTCCTAACCCACGATCATAGGGAGGCGAACAGGGAAGAACTAGCCTGTGTTAGGCCCTCGTAGGACTTCGAGGATTCTATCCCTTGAGGAAAAGTGAAAACTTTTATTATGCCGTAGTGGGTGTGTTACAAAATTGGTATCAGAGCATGGTTACAACACTCGACCTGCTTGGGCTCATGAACGAGTTGCGCAGAAGCTCCTTTCAGAACACTCTTAAAAAGAGTAACCCCCTGTCTTAACCTTCCTAATCAAAAGACGAAGTTAAGAATGAAAAACCCCTATTGTGTGTGTGTACATGTGAAAATATGAATTATGTATTGATTATAAATAAATATAAATATTGACTAACAACCAACATTTTTCCTTTTGCACACAAGTGGAAGATCAACCATGGGAAATTATCAACGCATAGTATGGTGACTCACCAAGAAGTGGGAGAAGGCTCCCACAGTAGAGACGAAGAGTCTGATGAAAGGAGGGCAACAGGGACCCCTCTAGATCTAGCTGAGACTGTGAGGAGTCTCATGGTTGAATTACAAAGCTGCAAGGTTGACAATGAAAGGATGATGAAAGAACAAGAAAAGAAAACAGAAATTAATGCAGTTTTACTGTAGAGTTTATCCGATCTACAAAGACAAATGTAGCATGAACCTGAGACTCAGAAACATGGTCATATCAATGGCCACACTGAGAGGAGCACCTTGAAAAAGGTCCACCCCATAGGTAAAGGACAAGCATCGGATAATTCCTCTAAGAAGGAAGCTGGCGATTCAAAGGGATCTTCTAGCAGCAGAACCAGTTGCTATCCCTGAAGAAAACAGAAGAAGGAAAAGTCTTCCAAAGGTTGAAAATTCGAAGAATTCAGAAAGGCCAAACCACTCCCCTTCGATGGTGAAATAAAAAAGGGAGAGGAAGCAGAGGCCTGGCTACTTGGACTAAAGAAGTATTTCAAAGTCCATGACTTTTCAGAAAATATGAAGGCCCGAGTGGCCACCTTCAACTTGAACGAAAAGACTTCCATTTGGTGGGAAGACCTTAAGAATATGAAAGGGGTTCACGAAGAGGACCTGTCTTGGGAACGGTTTGAGAAATACTTCCGGAAGAAGTATCTGTCAGAAAAATATTTCGACGAAAAGACTAAAGAGTTTTATGAACTCAAATTGGGACAATTTACTATAGAAGAATATGTCAACAAATTCCTCGATTTGTTGAGGTATGTACCCTATATCAAGTCAGAAAAGGAAAAGGTGCAACACTTCATCAGTGGACTACCTAAGGACTATCGGAATAGAATTGAATTTGATGAGCGAAAGACTCTAGAAGACATTATTCGAAAAGCAACCTATTGTCATGAATAGTTTGGGTATCGAGTAGAACCTCGCGAAGGATGGAAACAGAAGAATAGTTCAAGATTTCAGAAAAGGGGAATTAAAACACCAATATTTAAGAACTACAAGAAGAGCCCAAGAATGAACTTTCCACCCCAGAGTATGCACCAGCAGAATTTTCCCTCCTTGAGCGGAAATAAAACTTTTGGACCCATATCAGTGAAGACTAATAACCCAAAGAGAGAACCTTTGAAATGCTGAGGTTGCGGAGAAGAACATCTCCTGAGAGACCACCCACACCGATAATAGAATAGTCGGGGGATTTATAACATCCAAGAAGCTACTACTGTCAATGATGTGGCCAGCAGTGTGCCACAAATTTATGCAGCCTTGGATAATAACCAAGCCGACCACCAAGCTTCAGTAGTGGAAATAGAAGGTACAATTTCCATCCATCTAGTGTCTTTTTTAATTGACCCTGGTTCAAATTTGAGTTATATAGCCCCTAAATATGTTGATAAGTGTAAACTATAGCCACAAAAACATGCCAAGCCATGGTTAGTACAGTTAGCCACTGGCACGAGAAGAAGGATAGCAGAGGTTATACCAGTCTGCCAATTGATGTTGGGTAGATTTCCCACCCAAACAACCCTTAACTTATTACCCCTGGGATTGTATGATCTACTGATTGGTATGGACTGGCTAGCCGCCCATAAAGCCAGATTGGACTGTTACCATAAAACTTTAGAATGTGTAAGTAAACAAGGGAAAAAGATAACCCTTCAAGGGATTCGAAAACCTGTCTCGGTGAGACAAATATCAACTCTGCAAATGAGAAGTATTGCCGAAAGGGATGTCCCCTATATGCAATACAGGTGTTGAAAACAATCGAAGATGAAAAACCAAGCCCTGACAATCACCCTATCCTGAGAGAATACAAAGATGTATTTCTGGAAGAGGTACCGGGTCTACCTCTGAAAAGGGACATAGACTTCTCGATAGAACTTGCACCAGGAGTGGTGTCGATGTCTAGGACACCCTACTGGATGAGCACACCCGAGTTAGTTGAACTCAAGTTGCAATTAAAAGAAATGATGGATAAGGGCTATATTCGGCCCAGCGTGTCTCCATGGGGAGCACCAGTCCTGTTCTTGAAAAGGAAGGACGGTACCCTTAGACTGTGTATAGATTATAGACAACTCAATAAGGTAACCATAAAGAACAAGTACCCCTTTCCCAGGATAGATGACTTGTTCGATCAATTGGGGGGTGCGTCTATTTTCTCAGAGATTGATTTGAGGTTGGGATACCATCAAGTTTGAATCAAGGGTGAAGACATCCATAAAAATGCCTTCCGAATGAGGTATGGTCATTATGAGTTTGTGGTGGTGCCATTTGGGTTGACCAATGCCCCTACCACTTTTATGTGCTTGATGAACAATGTAATCAACAAATTCCTGAACAAATTTGTACTTGCTTTTATTGACAATATATTAATTTACTCCAAGAACAGAAAAGAGCATGAAGAGCATCTTAGAATTGTGCTGCAAGTGCTAAGAGAACATCAACTCTATGCCAAATTCAACAAATGTGAATTCTTCCAGAAGAAAATACATTATTTAGGCCATGTTGTCTCTGAAGAAGGAGTAGTGGTAGACCCTGACAAAATCAGGTCTATCATGGAATGGCCTACCCCAAAGGATGTTTCGAATATTAGATCCTTTATGGGATTAGTAGGATACTATAGGAGATTTATAAAAGGATTCTCCAAGATTGGTTGTCCAATCATTGCCCTCCAGAACAAGGGGACAAAATTCCTGTGGGCACATAAATGTGAAGAAAGATTTCAAACCTTGAAACATCTACTAACCCATGCACCCATGCTGAAGATCGCCGATCTAGAAGCTGACTTCCTCGTGTGCATAGATGCTTGTAAAGAAGGGCTCGGAGGAGTCCTTATGTAGGAAGGAAGTGTGATCTGCTATGAATCTTGAAAATTGAACGAGCATGAAGTCAACTATGTGACTCATGATCTACAACTGGCTTCCATAGTGCATGCCTTGAAAATGTGGAGGCATTACCTCTTTGGAAGAAAATTTGTACTTATGACAAATAACTGTGGATTGCGATACCTGTTTGATCAACCAAAGCTCAATTCCAGGAAAGCTAGGTGGATGGCCCTCCTTAGCGAGTTTGATTTCAAAATCAAACACATTAAAGGAAGGGAAAATAGGGTGGCCGATGCCCTTAGAAAAAGTATGAAAACAATTCACCTGGCAGTGGTGAGCACCTGCGAGACAGATGTCAAGGAAAGAATAAAAAATGCACAAGAAATAGATCCCTTCGTCTAGACCGTGACCATGTACCTATAGCAAGAAACTGCTGGAGTAAAATATGAAGGCTACCAGATGACCGAAGGAGGTCTGCTCACTTGTAGAAGTAGATTTTATATTCCAAACTGTGACGACTTGAAGAGGTACATACTGGACGAACTACATAAAAGACCCTATTCTGGTCATCCAGGATACCAGAAGATGATCATGGCCACTAGGAGACAATTCTATTGGCCTGGAATGAAGAAAGACACAACTGAGTACTTGGCCAAATGCATAGAGTGCCAATAGGTTAAAGCAGAACACCGACACCCAGCAGGATTATTACAACCTCTACCAATCCCAGAATGGAAATGGGAAACCATCTCCATGGATTTCATCACTGGATTACCAACATCGACCAAACAGAATGATGCCATCATGGTAGTGGTGGATAAATTGATCAAGTCTGCCCATTTTATCCCTATCAAATCTACTTGCAAAACAATCGATATCGCCCAGGTATTCATGATGGAGATATTCAAATTGCATGGTATGCTGAAGGAGATCGTGTCCGACAGAGACACGAAATTTACTTCTAACTTTTGGAAATCACTGATGGCTGGCTTAGAAACCAAATTGTTGTTTGTCACCGCCTATCAATCTCAAACCGACGGACAGACAGAAAGAGTGAACCAAATACTTGAAGACATGCTAAGAATGCATGTAATGCATCAACCCAAGAAGTGGGAAGACTACCTACCATTGGTAGAATTTGCCTACAACAACGGCTACCAAGCATCCTTAAATATGACTCCCTTTGAAGTCCTCTATGGTAGACCATGCAACACTCCTGTCAGTTGGAGTAATCCTATAAACAAGATTTCTTTTGGACTCGACATGTTGAAAGAAATGGAACAACAAGTGACTCAGATAAAACAAAACCTGAAGGTCTCTCAGAACCGACAGAAAAGTTATGCCGACCAAAAGAGAACTCCAAGAGAGTTCAAAGTGGGAGATCATGTATATCTTAGAGTTAGGCCCAGGAAAAGTTCCCTGAAAATGGGAGCTTGTGCCAAGTTGGCACCTCGGTATTGTGGACCCTTTGAGGTTCTAGACAGAGTGGGACCTGTAGCCTATAGGCTAGCACTACCTCCCACAGTAAAAGCACATAATGTTTTCCATGTCTCATTATTGAAGAAATATGTACATGGTGCTAACCATATAATTTATTAGTCTGTGATTCAGGTGGAACTGGAGGGAAAATTTCTACCAGAACCTCAATGCATACTGGACAGAAAGGAAACCCCACTCTAGAACCGAACCATTGCACAGGTCAATGTGCAGTGGAAACATTTTGGCCCATATGAGGCTACATGGGAAATGGAGGATGCCATGAAACGGGCATATCTGGTTTTGTTTACATCTGTACATACATGTCAAGTTGATAGATAGAACATCGAGGATGATGTTCCTTTAAGGGGGAGGGAATTGTAACACCCTGTTTCCCCCAATCTGTAAAAGAAACTATACTGGCCAAGTATTGTGGCAAACCCATAAATGTGAATGTGTGATGTGAATGGACCTTGTGAAAAGGGTCAATGAATGTGAATAATATTATGAATATATATTGCAGGACTACTGAGAGGGGATATGATGAAAAAGAGACCACGATGGCTGAAGAAAGGTGGTGGAAGGCACTTGGAAAGGTGGCGTTAACTTCCACCGAAACTAATACCGTATTTGTACTTCACTGGCCCGGAGAACCAAGAGCGGCTCGCTGGACCAAAATAAATTACTCGCAGGTTGGTAGGTAGATGGCTCCTTAGGAATTAATGAGGGATTGGGCAAGTGAACCACCCATCCGTAGGAGCCTCGGGCCTAACCACCGCAAGGGAAATTGCGCCACACGCAACCTCACAAAAGGGAAATGCATGAGGAAGAAGCATGGAGGGGGCATATGCGAGGGAAGGAAGAGGAACTCTGGAAAATACAGAGTGAGTGATAACTGAGAAGAAGGAGAGTAACCTTTGTTCTTGGTCACTGGAAAGTAGAGACTCAGTCTCGTAGCATCGTGGCCTCATCTCGGGGGTGGCTAGTGGTAAATCATTTGGGAGTCATTGAGCCTACGGTTGGGTGGAAACAAGCATCCCTCTCAGTAGTTGCATCACCTCTGGTGTTATTTCTTATAAGTGTTATTTGAAGTTAATTCCATAATCGCATGTTTAGTTTTATGTGCTTGTAAATAGTTCTGAATAGAATTGTTTACCTAACGTTTGATTTGATAGAATGGATGCCTGTGTATGCTTACATTCCATAGTTGTTTTCTGAACAAATGATTAAGTTTGGGACATGATTTCACTCCACCAAGAATCGTCTTATTTGCTTAGTTTCTCGTGATATTCTGGAAAGGCCCCTTGAGAGTACTCTTTTCCGAGAATTACCCCATAAACCTTGTAACCATACTGAACCTTACCAGAGATACGATTAAGATCAGGGATAATTTCCCGAGAACCATCTGAGGGTTCATCCAATCCGGGTCTGGAACCGTTATGAAAGAAAGAGTGGCTTTCTAAGGTCTCGGGGTCATGGGAGCCTGAAGCTCCGAGAGTTTGAACTTCGTGATTCAAGCTCAGAAGGGATAGCGAGATTTAAATATAAAAATAAAATACCCTATCACTTGGTAAATGAACGATCGTAATCCTTTCGAGAATACCCAAGCCTATCAACACCAATGGATCTAGAGAAGGAGCATAGGCATTAACACCTCGCCCTTTCAGCCTTCGCAAATAACGATGGGATCCTGGACCATAAATCCCAGGGACCCATCAGAGCTCTATAAGCCTTCGATCTTAACCTTTACTTAGGTGGGAGAGTGAACTCAATTACGTCCCAAAAATCCTGAAGACATCGGGACCATCCATGTTGGAGGACAGGTGGCAGATATCTGACCATTTCGCGTATCATGGATTCATGAGTTTGGAGGTGGAAGACCAGGCTCTTGGAGTCATGAAGTCCCGAGTCACAAGATCGCGATGTGATATAGGCCGTTGATCAAAGAGGAAGGACATCCATGGGATCTGACGTCTTGATACATCACATATCGAGGATTCATGAGTTTGTAGGTGGAAGACCAGGCTCTTGGAGTCACGGAGTCTCGAGTCACAAGATCGCGATGTGATCTGGGCTATTGATCAAAGAGGAAGGAAAGCCGTGGGATCTGACGTCTCGATATATCGCATATCGGGGATTCGTGAGTTTGGAGGTGGAAGACCAGGCTCTTAGAGTCATGAAGTCCCGAGTCGCGAGATCGCGATGTGATCGGGGATGTTGATTAATGAGGAAGGACAGCTGTGGGATCTGATATCTCAATACATCGTGTATGGGGGATTCGTGAGTTTGGAGGTGGAAGACCAAACCCTTGGAGTCGCGAAGTCCCGAATAGTGAGAAGTAGGAGAAACCATTGAGTTAGGACCTCTTCACCCTATCGCGTATCAGGGATTCCTGAGTTTGGAGGTGGAAGATCAAACCCTTGGAGTCATAAAGTCCCGAATAGCGAGAAGTAGGAGAAATCATTGAGTCAAGACCTCCTTGCCATATCCCATATTGAGGTCTCGGAGGTTGAGGGGAATCAGTTTTGACTGTAGAAGTCACGAGCTTGCGAGTTGTGAGAGCTTGTGCAACACGTGGCACGTCCGCTTGGTGGGACCCATGTGGTTGACAGGTGGTGTAATGATAAGATGCCTAGAGAGAGGGAGAAGTGGTGACAAGTGGTGGACATGTGTCGTTTGAAACAATAGTCAACATCCTGTTGACTTCTCATACTTCGGGTTCTCATAAGAAAGGAGCACAAAGGCCCAAAAACTCAAGTCGTGAAGTTGCGAGTTCTGAGAAGCCCAGAAGGAGTCAAACCTTCTCTGACTTTCGTGTCTTGGATTTTTGTAAGAGAAGGGCCCAGAGGTTCAACCTTTCAACTCACGAACTTGCAAGTTGCGAGCAAGGCTAGTATTTAGCCCTAGCCGGTGGTCACGCATGGAGAGTGCTAATAAGGAGGGGCCATACCATATCAGAATCTTGGGTATCAACGATTGGTGAAGAAAATTCGAGGGTCTTTGACTCACGACTCGTGAGGTTGCGAGTTGTGAAAGGCTCTTGCATTTAGGCGTGTATGTGGTCCTACCGAGATAGGGACTAAATAAAGGGAGCTAGTGCTTTGTTGTTAAGCGGTGGGTAGATCTAGACAGCCAGAATCTGCACGCCCAGATCTACAGCCAGGGTTTCATTCTGGAGCCCCCTTGCCATTCTACCTTTAAGATTGGATTCACTTGTATCGCTGAGTCGCAAAACATGAAAAGGTGCTTGGTTTGTTTGGCCTATGGTTCTAACCCATGATCACAGGGAGGTGAAAAGGGAAGAACTAGCCTGTGTTAGGCCCCCGTAGGACTTTGGGGTTTCTATCCCTTGAGGAAAAGAAAAAACTTTTATTATTCCATAGTGGGTGTGTTACATAGTGAGAGTGTTTTTCATAAGTCGATCACTGATATGGATTGATTTCGTTTTTAACTCAATCCCATGCCTCTTTATTTCATTCTCAATTTACGTTGATCATATCTAATATTTTTTATTGGTTTTTTAATGCATTGCAAGTATTGGATTACTTAAGATAAATCAGGACAAAGTCTAGATCCTATCTAGTTCAACGTTCCTTCTTGACCAAGATAAATTTCTTATTCTGTGTGTTAAATTTCACACAGAAACACTTCAAGACCTCTATTCCATACGACCACAGGTGGTGACCAGGTGCTAATCCAAACGAGTGATTAATCACTTATGAAGATCAACCGTCATGTTTTAATTGCATGTTGATATGAATGATTCTCGTTCACTTCGAGATTTCAACATTTCAGGATTCTTCCCTTTGCAATGTTTTAATTCTTCCGGAGAAAATTCTATCGGAGTGATTATCAACACTTCCCTGATTAATAACCTTCACATGTCCAAGAGATAGGACCATGGGCTTAAGCACAAAGGTGCTCCCGCTCTTTGGGTATTCGGCTATTCGTGACTCAGGGACTTCGGGCTACTTGAACTATGAAGTAGTTCAATACCTTCGAAGGTTTACCAACTCAATAAGTCATAACACGATGATGACCATTTGTTGTCGGTTAACATCTGATGATTACTTTATCCTTCCACTACGCTTGATCTAACGGTCATGAGAGAACCTAGAGGATCTTAGATCAACGACTAGTATTAGTTTGTGACTTCTCCCTTCAACGCTTCGTGTAGTTGCTGGTAGGAGGAACTGTATATCCCTGAAGGAAATAATCCCGGAGTGACGTATCTTCTTGACGTCACTCTTGATGTGGCACTGGATGAGTGGCTTCCATGTGTCACCTATATTCATGACTTACACATACCTAAACTGCTAACTGGACCTTGAAACTTGTCACCATCTAATTGTGCCACGTGTCCTTATTGATGTGGATCTCTTGAAGTGTCATAATTCTTTCCCCTTTGGATCATATATCAGTTGGTCTAGTTTTCACTTGAATTCCTAATCCAACGACCCTCATTCACTTTGAGACTTTGGGGCTCCAAACTTCGGGTTAACTTACATGTTTTAGACCCATTTTCACCGAAGTGGTCAGCACCGAAGTTCACCACCATTGGACCTGCATATCCTCATCCAACAATCACCATGCATTTCCCAGATCTGATGGCCCTCATTCACTTCAAGAATTTGGGGCTCTGTCCTTCTGGTGGACTTACATGTTTTAGACCCCTTTTCGTCAAAGTGGTCAACATCAGATATTCATATGACCGTCTCCTTTCCTTTACTGTGATCTGACAGTTCCAATGTTTTCACTCTAGATCAATGGTTGATGATAGTTCATGACTTCGTAGCTTCGCCCTTTATATAAAATTACCTTTCCTTGGATTATTTTCTCCATAGTGGTCAGCATCAAAGTTGACCGTCTCCTTTCCTTTAATGTGATATGACAGTCCAAGATTTTCCCGAGAAGTATATCAATGGATAGGATTCTTCCTTGATTCTTTTGGAGTTTTACTGTGGGGATTTCAATCCTGATAGCCTTTTTGCAATGCACTCTCCCTTCCGAGCTTCGATTAATGTACTTCCTTCTAAGTTTTGGGTTTATACCAGATTCTTCTGCACCCTGTTGACATCAATGACAATATTGTACCACTGTGTCCAACATTCTCCCCCTTTGGAATTGATGGCAACCTTTTCTTTTTGAAATATTTTTATTTTTGTTGCTTATTAATTTCCTCCCCCTTTCACAGAAATGACAGAGGGGATATTTCTTCACTCCCCCTGTTGCAATGCTCCACTTGACCATGTGCCCCTTTTCTTCTGATACGATTTTTATGGTTTTAATGAGGTTTGTGAATTACTCCCAATTTCTGTCGAAGATTTTTAAATGTACTCCTGGGCAAAGGTTTTGTGAATATGTCTGCAATTTGTTCTTTGGTGTCTACATACATTATTTTAATCAATTTTTGGATAACCTAATCTCTTAGAAAATAGTATTTAATTGGGATGTGCTTGGTTTTAGAATGCATTATTGGATTTTTAGAGATACTTATGGCTCTAGTGTTATCACAATTAATAGTGATGGGATTATCATATCTTATTTGTA
>ML781709.1:58210-70163 GCA_009831015.1 Picea engelmannii
ATTGCTTTGTATATCCAGTGCCAGAGTTTCAAGTAATGATTGTAGATGGAGGAACTATCAATTGCTTAGGAAAATGCAATAAGATCAATCTTACTATGGGGGAATATGTAATGAATAGTCCAATGATTTCTATACCCATGGGTGGTGTAGATGTTGTACTACGAATCCAATGGTTACAATCATTAGGAACAATAGCTTTTAATTTTCAAGAACTTTTCATGAAATTTTCATTGGAAGGAAAAGAAATTGAGTTAAGAGGTATCACAGGGAAACCCGGTAAGGTGATAAGCTCTAACGGCATGAAAAAATTATTGAAAAAGGGGCATTGTTATCGAAAAAATCGGTAGGTGCAGACACTAACTGATCTCCCTAGATCCACCTAGATCTAGAACAAAACACACCAGAACATGACGCTTTCCTTAAGTTTTAAATATTGAATTTACTAACCAAAGAGGGATGGGTGAAATACCATTTAAATGTCGCTTCCTCTCGCCATCGCCATCCTAGCTTTGTTCCAATGCTCATACAAAGATGATCCTGCAAAAGAACGCAACCATCCAAAATGATAGCAATAACATAAACTCAATATAAACCTATGTATGTGATCAAGGAATCATACAATAAAACACAACAAGCTTTATACGAAAGAATCATATTACTGTATGATATTAAATGTGAAAGAGAGATTACAACCATGGCCTTGATGTCGTGAGGTCCCTTCCAACTATCCTTCGTTACCCACACACTTTCACTCCAAGAATTCTGAGAGCACAAATCTGATAATATTCAAAATCTATCTTGACAAAGTGGCTCATCTAGCCAAGCTAAAAATCAACAAAGCTCAATCCAATCCAAGCTAATCCCAAAAGCTCCAAAGCTAACCAAAGCTAAGCTAACTTTCTCCATGAGAACTCCTCTCCTTTTATAAGATGAAGAGGATAAGGTGAGGAGGTTAGGATGATCCCACTAAATCATGAAAGTGAGTAAGATCCAAACCATTCATATGCCACCTCACCATAGAAGTTTCTCCTTCTAGAAGATTCGAGAAAAGACTTGTTTTTCCCACGTGTAGGCATTCTCGCACCCTGCCTATAGAACAACCTGTGAACATCTCTCACCCTATCTATGGTGCAACCTATGAGAATTAGGCATTCTCGCACCCTACCTATATAGAAACCTGTGAACTTCCTTTTTTACAGGGTTTTTATAAGGGAAAATGCAACTTCTTTTCTCAGGAAAAGTTCTTCTCCCTTCTCTCTTTAAGAACTCGGGCCACTGACCCCTCTGAAGGCAACAAATAGGTTTACATCATTAACGGTCATAGGGATGACGAAAATAATGTGTAACAGAGAGCCCCCAAAGTATGAAGTTAGAACAGAGTGATAGCTTAAATACTTTGTCGAGTGTGTGTAGGGAACAAGAAACAGTCGGTCGGAAACCTGCCAACAAACAAGGAAATATAGTACAATAATATATCATCACTGAGGTAGGCATTCCCATACTCAGAATACAAATGAATTAAAGCATAAATTATGACATGCAAAGATCCATGTCAAGTAAGACAGGTCATGGCCACCAAACATACACTGTGGATCCATACCAATATGACTCAAATCTGAACATTGCCACCAAAAATACACTGTGGATCCATGTGTTAAAGACTCAAATTTGAACATAGCCACCAAACATACAATGTGGATCTATGCAATAGTACACTGAATATACTCCAATGCAACCTGAATCTATCAGAAAAGATCCAGGGTCTTCATCTCCACCACTCTATAGTACGAATCTAACCATGTGAGTACATGTGTTGAAGTCAAACATGGTAGAAACCACTTGATTACTAGTCATTAGTGTATACCATTAACAAGTGGAAGGGAAATCACCATTAATGTCAATGACTCCCAAGGTACACTAGTACAATCCAACGAATGTGAATTAATGAGCTGAAGTCGAACACTCGGTGGAATCTACCGATCAGGGGTCAATAATGAAAACCCACTGTCGAAAGCGAGGAAACCTGCCATTAAGGCATGCAAGTTCCAAGGTACCAATTAGTTTCTAAGTATAATTCCTAGATAATGAGTTGAAGTCGATAGGAAAAGACTCATCACAGGAGGGCCTTAATGTATCCCACATCAATGACACGAAACAAGTAACAAGATTTGATGTAGATCAGAGTAACAAGTGATTCAGGACTGACTCAGGGATGGCCGATGGGATAGAAGGCTTAAAGACTGCAGAAATGGCTGACACAATAGAAGGCTTTCCAAGTTGAACTTCTCTTTGAACATATTGATGACATGACAACTGTCTTGGAAACACTGACTCAACAACAGGGATCACAGACCGATTTGTAATCTTATAAAGGAGCATGATCAGAAGACAAGTGGATTTTCCAACCTAGACACAAAGTGAGTGAAAGGGTGTCATGTTCAAAAGTGAATCTTTCATGGAATACAGGTTTAGACACAATTCTTTCCCAATTTCCCCCCCCACCATTTCTAGCGAGTACCTCTTTATTTTTACGCAAGCTTGAGGAGGATAACATATGCTTGTAATGGAAGCTCATCCTTCGGACAAGTCCCTTGGAGTATGTTTAACGAATCCTAAGAAGGAGTAGTTCGATCCCATTACGGATCTGTCGATGTTTGTTTAACGAGTCCAAAGATAGAAAACTCGAAGGTTTTTCATGATTATAGAGTCTAGAAAAACACTTAAAAGAGAAATCTCTCAGTTCCTTTTTCATAAAGTAGTCTAATTAGACCGAAAAAGAGATAAACTATCGCTCAATAGATGTTTTCTTCAAATACTTTAACGAGCGTGAAAATAACAAGGTCACTCGGCAATATTTTCATGTTTAGAGAGTCTGAAAAGAGCTTAAAGGGAACTCCAGTGGGTTCCTTTTTCGCATAACCTTTACGAGTCCGAAAAAGTGATAAAAGAATACTCGGTTGCATTCTCATGTATTTACGAGCATGAGAAAGAACAAAGACTAAGCTCAGGATTGTTTTCATTTTTACGCAAGCTTTAAAACAAAACAAAACTATGCTTGGAAGAGATTTTAATTTTTACACAAGCTTAAAAACTAAACAAAACTATGCTGGGACTTGGTTTCATTTTTACATAAGCTTGAACGAGAGGAAATTATTCTTGAGGTAAGTGGTTTCATTTTTACACAAGCTTGAACCATAGAAAACTATGCTTGAACTTCCCAACGCATTATCTACGAATTCACATGGTTGGTACTTAGCCCCCAGTTTAAGAATCTAGCGACTCAACTTCAGCATGAAGTCCAGAGGCTGAGGAAAATGCCCCCCAAGCTTCATTTCATCCAACTGCAAAGGAGAATGAAATGAAGCTTCAAATACTAGACGAAGGACTTGACTCAAATAGAGAGGGGGAAAACTATTTCATTTTTTAACGAGCTTGACATAGAAACAAGAACTATGCTCGTAACCTCTGTTTCATTTTTTAACGAGGTTGCCGCAGAGATGAAAAACTATCCTCATAATTGGTTTCATTTTTTAACGAGTTTGAAATCAAAAAACCATGCTCAAAGACCCCTGTTTCATTTTTTAACGAGGTTGCCTCAGAGATGCAAAAACAATCCTCGGAGTCTTCTTGATCATGGATACCAAGAGGACAATGCTCCAGAGGAGACCATGTCAAGGAAAAAAACTCGGTCATGGCTTCCAAGAGGTCTTCACTGGAAGGAAGAAACACACTCTGGAAGGACACCATGTCGAGGGTCACGATAGGAGTAAAGAGATCAAGCTCTAGCAACCCTATCGAAGAGATCACCGTGCCAGCTACTGGATCTAAGTCATCAGAAGTTGAATTCATGGGAGACAACACCACATAATTGACTTGTGGCGGGGGTGATACTATCTGCATATAAGAACCATTCAGGGAGGCAATCCAGGCGGGGTCAATGAACGAAAGTTGATCAACAGTCACAACCCTTCCATCATGAGGGAAAGATATCACACGAAAAAGAGTAGACACAATAACTTTCATGGCATAGACATAATCCCACCCAAGGAGTAAAGAGAAATCCAAGGGGTCTTGGACTACCATGACGTCAATAAAGATATTTTTCCCTCCCAAAGTTATAGGAAACTGAGGAAGGGTCCCTAAAGATTGACTAGTTCTTCTGTTAAAAGCTAACAGATTCTGCGTAACCGGCACAAGTGGAGGACAACCCAAAGCTTGCCAAGAAAAAGAGGAAAAAATACTAACAGATGCACCTTCATCTATCAGTGTCCGAGGAACGTCTAGACCACAAACCTACACTTTAATCTAGAAAGGAATGTGAGAGGGAAGACGAGGTCTAGTTAGCACACCCCAATCAAAATGGATGGTCTCATTACTTGGAGGGGGTCCTACAGGAGAATAAGGAATACCCCTTGGCACAGGATATTCTGTATCAACGAGAAAAACATGATTAGTATCGGGTTTACTCTTGAGTGCGAGAGTAGGATTGACAGATGGAGAGATCAGATTGACCACTTGAGTTTCATTTTCCAGGGGGAGAATGGGGTGAACAGGTGGAAATAGATCGATCGCTTGGGTTTTCCTCTCTAAGGGGAGAGTGGGATTGACCGAGGATGGTATTGGATCAACCACTTTGTCAACTGGTTCAACTAAGGACATGACTATATTGACGAGATGATCAACTACATTGACCGGTGAAGGGACCAGAGTGATCATTCCATCAACTATTGGAGGGTTGAGAGAAAGCTTACGATAAGCAGCTGGAAGTTGAGGTTTTGAAACAGTCATGTCTTCCAGTAATTTCGAGGCTTCTTCCATATGAGGACAAAGATGAGTTAGATGACTCCCTTTGCATAACATACATGGGAACTTGGCTCTACTTTTCTTCTTCCCAACTATATCATGACTAGTCGACGGGAAGTCATCAACATGTTGTTCAGAGGTTGACAACATGGGTTGGCGAGGATGTGTAGACCATACTTCTATAACCTTGGGTAGACCAGGGAAATCCTTAAGAAGATGGATACCCTTACAAATCCTGCAAGGGTACTTGGGCTTATGAGTTGTTTGGGCGATCTTGACATCATCAACACTCCCAACACGATTAACAGTAACTGGTTGTTTTCCAACATGTTTGACAGTGGTTGGAGGTTTTGACCCTTGTTTATCTTTCTTCTTCTTAATCTTCCTTTTCTTCTTCTTCTTATTCACCGGGTTACTAGCTTTAGAACTTTCACCCGATGAAGAAGATGAAACGGAAGGCGACATTGCAAGCGAAGAAGGCAAATAAGACCTTATTGGTGAAGAAGGTGAAGGATCAACATGAGGTTGATGCTCTTGGGGGAAGTTCTTGTGACTGAAGCACTAACTGCATTCGGGATTACCTGAGTGGAAAACAACCATACCGGTAATCCAATAGTGAGACCTGGAAGGCTCAAAGTAGCGATGTGAGGAGGACCAATGTTTCCATAAGAAGGAAAAACAAAAGGTTCCCTTGGAGCAGGGGTTCCTTCATTGGTCATTTTGGGAACTGACACCATTAAATAAATATCCAATCTAGATTCCTCTAAGGAAAACAAACAACACATGCTAAAAATCTGGTAAGCAAGTAAGCAAACAAAACCTTCTCACAATGAACGCACTAGTTGGTGATGAAGTCCAACATTGTGGGAACAAAGTAAGAAGGGGCTAAGATAGAGCGGGTGGAAAAGTTACGTTGACGACCTGCTTAATGGACTTACACCCTAGTGCAAGCTCCCACACATAATCATGGGTATACCCTCCAAGGAGCCCGAATGAGTTTGGCCAACGTCGTATCCAGGTATCGTGAAGACTTGCCCCTCCACAGTCACCTTGTGTAAAGACCCTAGAGAGATAGGCCACTAAGGTTACCAATCACTACAGTGATGCCTAGGGAAATAGTCGACAATCTGATCCACGCGCAAGGGTAGGGTATCTAGCCCAAAATCAACTTGAAAGGCTTCCACTCATCATTGTGGGTATACCTCTCAAGCGACCCCCATAATACACGTAATCTCTACACCAAGACCAACAAAGCGGGGTGAGTAACTCTGTCAGTCTCAATGCGACCTCGTGATTGACCCTTGTGTTAGAAGGGATTCCAGGACAAAATGCAATAAGTGGATTTAACTGCTCCCTAACTCAAGATTCTATGTTTGTTTGCAACTTTGGAAAGTTATCTTTCACAGCTATTCCAAAGCCCTACAGGTAATCTAATGTAGGTTTGCTACCAAAAAAGATAAAAATGTTTAATCAATTTTCATAAGCGCTTTATTTTATGGCTATTGCTACTCAAAAGGAAGATGGCGTGGACAATATGGTGTTTTGATTGACTCAAAAATTATGCAAAGATATGAAGATGCAATCTTTTCATTTCGATGAAATCTAGGATATGAGAAGGAGAAAACATTTATCATTCCCATATGCACGATGTCCCTAAATATATTAAACTCATCAATATCAAGATCCTCAAGAAAATGAGAAAAAGGTATTGAACACCAATGCACGATTCATGCCCCCCCCCGGGCATGAGGGGGAAATTTTTTCATAATTTAAGATCAAAAAATGCCAAGAATCATGCAATTTCGCTACTTCAAATGCAAGGATGCCCCCAATCTAATATAAAGCAAGAAATTAAATATTTTTGTTTCAAAAATTTCACTGAAAGCAATAAGAAACTTTCTTAAAACAAAGAAACCCAATCTAAAAGTTTTCTTTTAAAACGAACTATTCAGAAGAAATCTAATCTTTCCCTAAACAATTATGAAGAAAACACATGCTTTGTAATTGAAAGACACTCAAATCAAGAGACTAATCCTTCAAAACCAAACAAAGAAAAGATGGCTAAAACCAACTCAAAGAATGTCAAGAATACTGTAAACAGATCAATATAGGCTCCAAAAGTTCAATCCAGCTGATCAAAGCAAAACTGGGTCATCAAAAGATGACAAGACCCAATCCAAAAAGTTTACAAACAAGTTCATAGCCTGAGACAAACAAAGTTCGCTCACACAAGAATAATCCAAAATACTTGGAATATAACAAAGTAATCCATATAGGACTGTAAATAATAAATGAATAATAAGATATAATGAGATAATGAGATGATTACAATTGAGAATGAGGGCCTTCTTATATACCCACGCAGGGGTGCCCTTTACCAATAGTCATGTCCTTTGAGACATGACCTTTCATTATTAATAATTACTATTTATTAACTATTACTATTATTATGTTATGAATATCTATTTATGTATATTTTATGTTCATAACATTGCCTTCCCCTTAAAAATGCTTTGTCCTCAAAGCATAAGCATTGGAAGACTTCCCTTTGAACTTTTGTTCTAGCACACGATGTCTTCTCAAATCTTCAGTGCTTGTAGTTGCGACTCTCGATGAAACAAGACGATATAACCTTCGAATTCCAAAACTAAGGTGTTGCATCTTTTGGGGAGTGATCCATCCCAAATCTACTTTCATTGAAATTGTTGGATGATTGATTATTCCAAGTTGTTGATTTTTAAATGTTTCTTCAATCCTTTTTTAGAAAAGCTCTTTTTCTTTATACTTCTTTCACTTTAAAAATAAATATCTTATATAATTTATTTTTTTTCCTTAATTATAACTTTTGAATACCTTTTTATTTTTCCTTTATTAATAAGCTCTTTTGGTTGAACTTACTAAACTCTGATGGTCAACTAACTACTTATGATGTTGGCCACGATTTCACCTTTTGTAATCTTGAGTATTGTTATTATAATATTTTTCTTAAATTGTTAATAAACACCCTTAAGTATTTCTTCACCGTATTCAAATATTTGTGTTCTTCTTTCTTTAACTTTGTTTTAATAATAATATCTTTTAGATTAGAATAAGATATTAATATTATTTCTTTTCCTTGGCCTTTTTAATAAACTTAGTAACTTTATTAAGGTGGGCTCTTTAAACTTTAATTAAATTTAAAATAACTCTTTTTTCTTTTAACTTATGTCTTTAATATATGAAAAGTCATGCAAGGAGTCATGACCCTTCTTCCTTTTAATAGTCACAATGCTCCGAGGGAAATGAGGCAATATTCACGACTTTTATTTTTTTCGCACTGTGGTAACTTACAGTAAATAGAAATTCAGTTAATCTTCTGAGTGAACAAGCATGATTGTAGGTCACGACTGTTGGTTGACCAATACGTCACCCTTCGTTCAACCTTCTTCCCACGACAACCAAGGTAGCACGGGGATTCCTCTGGCAGCTCCGATTTCCCAATTCATTGGGTGGATTTCTCTAGGTTTAATATCTGTAATCCCCTTCGAATAATTTACCCAAACAACAAATAGAGAAGATTGTGGCTGAATGGCGTCTCTGAGAAATGATGCGACTTATCATGTATAACCTGTGTTTGATTTTCTGTTTGCAGATGGTTTCCTGGCCGATATTTTCTATAGGCTTTTAGTTGGACACTCTTGCAACGATTCTCTATTGTAAATAAATTTACTTTGGTAGACGTGAGGGCTAGGAAACGATGTTATTGTAAATGAGTTACTCTTGCACGAATTGCAACTTAGATATAAGTTTTTTGTGGATTTTGAGGGTCACGAGAGATTTATATTTCAGGGAGCGTTTCCAATCTGGTCAATGTTTTCTGAATATCTTCCCTTACTGGAAGCTCTAATAGTTTCTGGTCAAAGGTCGTCTGTAGAGAAACTTCTGAAAAGATTCGTTTGACCAAAAGCCTGTTGTTACGTTGCCAAAGGCAATGAAAACTTACTCTGAAAAAATTCGTTTGACCAAAGGCCTGTTGTTATGTTGCCAAAGGCAATGAAAACTTGATCAATAGTCTCGTAAAAAAAGGAGTGTGGCCAAGGGCCAGGTTGTGGTCAAAGACTTTTTGGTCAAGGACCTTGGAATCGGAGAAGCTCCGAAATGAAGGGGTTGGCTAAAAGCCGGCTCAAACAAAGTTTGAGTAAAGTGCGACCAAGGGCCGGATCAGAACTTAGCTCTGATACCAAATGAGACGAACAAAGTTCGCTCACACAAGAATAATCCAAAATACTTGGAATATAACAAAGTAATCCATATAGGACTGTAAATAATAAATGAATAATAAGATATAATGAGATAATGAGATGATTACAATTGAGAATGAGGGCCTGCTTATATACCCACGTAGGGGTGCCCTTTACCAATAGTCATGTCCTTTGAGACATGACCTTTCATTATTAATAATTATTATTTATTAACTATTACTATTATTATGTTATGAATATCTATTTATGTATATTTTATGTTCATAACATAGCCTAGTAGTATATTACAGTGTGAGAATTAGGTATTCTCGTAGGCTATACATTGATAGAGTGTGAGAAGTTCACACTGAACCTAACAGTAGGGTGCAAACATCAATGATTCTCACAGTCTACAAACAGGTACAGTGTGAGAATGTCTGTAATCAAAGAAAATTTTGAAAAAGGACAGGGAATCTAAGTGAACTTCTATATCCAGAGAGTCTGGATGGATGTCCCACAGACTCAGAAACCAGAAAACAAGCAATCAAAGCAAGGGAAACTAGACTAAGTAGGAAACAATTTGCTCCCTAACAGAGTCGCCAATTTTGTTATTGGACAAATCGGTAGGTGCAGACACTAACTGATCTCCCTAGATCCACCTAGATCTAGAACAAAACATGCTAGAACATGACACGTTCCTTAAGTTTTAAATATTGAATTTACTAACCAAAGAGGGATGGGTGACATACCGTTTAAATGTCGCTTCCTCTCGCCATCACCATCCTGGCTCCGTTCCAAAACTCATACAATGATGATCCTGCAAAAGAACACAACCATCCAAAATGATAGCAATAGCATAAAATCAATATAAACCTATGTATGTGATCAAGGAATCATACAATAAAACACAACAAGCTTTATAGGAAAGAATCATATTACTGTATCAGATTAAATGTGAAAGAGAGATTACAACCATGGCCTTGATGTCATAAGGTCCCTTCCAACTGTCCTTCGTTCCCCAAACACTTTCACTCCAAGAATTCTGAGAGCACAGATCTGATAATATTCACAATCTATCTTGACAAAGTGGTTCATCTAGCCAAGCTAAAAATCTCCAAAGCTCAATCCAATCCAAGCTAATCCCAAAAGCTCCAAAGCTAACCAAAGCTAAGCTAACTTTCTCCATGAGAGCTCCTCTCCTTTTATAAGATGAAGAGGATAAGGTGAGGAGGTTAGGATGATCCCACTAAATAAAAAAAGCGAGTAAGATCCAAACCATTCGGATACCACCTCACCATAGAAGTTTCTCCTTCTAGAAGATTCGAGAAAACACTTGTTTTTCCCACATGTAGGCATTTTCGCACCCTGCCTATAGAGAAACCTACGAACATATCACACCCTAGCTATGGTGCAACCTATGAGAATTAGGCATTCTCGCACCCTGCCTATATAGCAACCTGTGAACTTCCTTTTTTACAGGGTTTTTACAAGGGAAAATGCAACTTCTTTTCTCAGGAAAAGTTCTTCTCCCTTCTCTCTTTAGGAACTCAAGCCACTGACCCCTCTGAAGGAAAAAGATAGGTTTACATCATTAACAGTCATAGGGATGAAGAAAATAATGTGTAACAGGCATCAAGGCGTTATTTCACAACTATGCTCACAAGATGTTCAAACATTTAAGCCATATATTCCTCAAGATCTCCAAAGGATCATTGATAAGCATTCCAAAGTATTTGAAGATATTCCTAAAGGTATTCCACCCACTCGAAATCATGATCATGAAATTCACCTAATTCCTGGGAGTGTTCCTCCTAACATCAAGCCATACAGATACCCTTATGCCTAGAAGAGTGAAATTGAGTGCATGGTTGAAGAAATGTTAGAGGCTGGCATTATTACACCTAGCCAAAGTTCTTACTCTGCACTAGTGGTAATGGTATTCAAAAAAGACAGCTCATGGCATATGTGTCCAGATTATAGAGAGCTCAACAAGATCACTATTAAATATAAGTTTCCCATTCCCGTCATTGATGAATTGTTAGATGAACTACATGGAGCAATCTATTTCACAAAATTGGATCTTCGTTCAGGGTATCATCAGATTAGAATGAAGGAAGAAGATATCCCAAAAACAAGATTCCAAACTCATGAAGGCCATTATAAATTTTTGGTCATGCCTTTTGGCCTTACAAATGCTCCTTCCACATTCCAAGGGTTGATGAATTCCAATTTCAAGCCCTTCCTTCGAAAATTTGTGTTAGTATTTTTTGATGATATACTAATCTATAGCAAGTCTTGGGAGGATCATGTGTGACAAGTTGACAAGGTGCTACAACTACTAAATGAGCGACAACTATATGCCAAACCATCCAAGTGTTTCTTTGGAGTAAAGGAGGTAGAGTATTTGGGTCATATTGTATCTCATGAAGGTGTCAAGGTAGACCCTAACAAGATTAAGGCCATGATGGACTGGCCGATTCCAAAAACATTGAAGAATCTTAGAGTATTTTTGAGTTTGACAGGTTACTACTGCAAGTTTGTTCAGAACTATGGAAGAATAGAAGCACCTTTAATGACACTAACTAAGAAGGATGCATTTTCATGGACTCCAGAGGCAACTAAAGCTTTTGAGCAACTTAAAGAGGTGATGTGTAAATCTCATTTCTTGACCACTTCAGACTTCACAAAAACCTTTATTGTGGAATGTGATTCCTTGGGAAATGGAATTGGTGTTGTCCTAATGCAAGAAGGAAGGCCCCTGGCTTTTGAAAGTTGACCACTCAAGGTAAAGGACTTACACAAACCCATTTATGAGAAGGAAATGATGGAAATACTACATGCATTGAAGAAATGGCGTCCTTACCTAATAGGTAGGCACTTCAAGGTCAAAACAGATCATGATAGTCTTAAGTACTTCTTGGAACAAAGAC
>ML781709.1:111013-121482 GCA_009831015.1 Picea engelmannii
AGAGCAAAGATCAAAAAGTTATAGAAGGTTCCAAAAGGAACTTCACAAAGGGAAAATTTGTAAAACAGGAACTTCGCCGGGATATCAGAACAACATCACATGGTACTTCCCCATGGAGAAGAAATATAGCCGTTGGGAATAGTATAACCATTATATCAATATGTCGAATGGGTAGAAAGACATTTATGTTCAGAAAGATCGCCACTAGACCGTTGGGGCCGCGCCATAACAAACATGACTTAATTAATGAAGGTCTCTTGTCCATTGGAAAGATCCATTACGTTGCTATCTACTTATTCTTTCGTTTGTTGCACCAAGAACACTTTTGTGAATTGTATCAGAGAGAACTCATTTCTCCCCTGCTATGATTTGTAATATCGACACTAGTTGTATTGTTTTGTGCACTCATTCATCCATCCAATCTAAGCATGTATGTCAGATGAGCTCATCGCCCCGGAGAAAATCGTCGAAGAAGTTCTTATCGATCTCATGGTCGAGAGAGTAATATCTACAAGTATTCAAGCATCCTCAATGAGAGGAGTGCAAGCCTCTCTGTCGATCACTCATGGATCCAGACCATCCCAAGTCATCACATAAAATAGAACCAAAGCACAGATATGACCTAGCAAATGCGAAGCTAATCCCGACCATATTGTCTGATTACATCCTGCCTCTAGCCGACACGATGATTCGAGACAGTGTGCCTAGAGATTTTGAGTACACCGTGGTTACTGCATACCTCCCAAAGGGGATAAGCGTAGTAAGAGCACAATAGGACAAGATTGCAACGTTGAAGTTCAATGACTTCAACCTCGGAGATCGCAAGAACCATAACATCCTCACTCCGTATAAATACTTAACCAGGACGAAGGGGAAGAATTTGAAGATAATCCCCCAGCCGTGGATGATGAACCTCGTGTAGTTTACCCTATTAAATGTAATGAAAATCCCAGACTTTGGAAGGCACCATAAAGTCAACGCCTGTTTAGAAATACAACTTTCATGTTACCACGACGACTACTTATGGCTAGACCACCATATCATAGTCGATCTGATGTTGATCTGATGTTGATCCATAAAGGGTAAAAACCTCTTCTTCTTGGTATAATAAGTAATCTTTACATTCTGTACATTATCATACATATGAGCTCCAACTCATTGTGAGGCTACAACCTCTGTTTTGCAAGCTGCAAGTTGCTGAGAGCACCATCTCTCTGTTTTCTCTAGCACCGACTAGAAGGAAGCACCAATTCCCTGAGTGTTCCAGCCCCGACTAGATGGAAGCACCTACTTCCACTTATACAAGCACCAACTTGTTTGAGAGAACCAACTCTCTGGTTTCTCTATCACCCACTAGAAGGAAGCACCAACTCCCTGAGTGTTCCAACACCAACTGGATGGAAGCAACAACTTCCAGTCACATAGGCACCAACCTGTATAACAGAGAACAACAGTTCTCCCTTGCACCACCCTGCCACCCTAGTTTCTCTGGATGCAACTAGATGGAAGCTACAACTCCTTGTGTTCAAGAACCCACTTGAACCTCTGAGTACAACAGTCCTCCCTAGCACCTCCCTACCACCCTGATTATAAATATTTTCTACTGAAACTTATTACAGTGATTCAATAGTTGTCATTGGCTTAGCAGGCTTATCACTGTTCTTCTATGCTGCTCTGCTCTCATGTATTAGTGTCTCTCTGCCTTCATCTTCTTGCACTTTCTAATCTTCTTCTTTTCTCTACAAGTGCACCTCATCCTTCTTTTGTTGTCGTAGCTCTGCATCTTTGTTCTTTGCTTCTGCTGTGCTTTATGCTCTGCGTCTTATTTTGATTCTATGAATTACACCTCTTCTGTGTATTTCAACTCCTTCCCACAACATGTTATTTCCCATGTGTAATTCCTCTCCACAATAGCATCCATCTCTTCTCTATTCTACGTATTTATACTATCTGTGCACCTTCTTCATCCTCCATGCACAGTGCCTCTGCATGCTCTTCACCATGCCATGGTTCTGCTCATCGGGTTGTTAATTGCCACTACACATTTTCTCTGCTTCGCTCACTCAAGTCTCAAAAAGAAAAAACTGCATCTCGCTTCTGTCTATGCCTCTTCTGTTACTCATCTCTCAGTTTTATTTCACACTGCGCATACTGTAATTTTCCCTTTCTTACAGTTCAACTCATTTTTTCTTCAGTACAACCAACCACACACAATCACTGCATGTTTCATTTAACCACTTCCTCTACGATTACACCTCGAATCTTCTTGGGTAAAAACACACAGCAACTGAATCACTAACCGTCCAAGAACCATGATTCAATTCCACTAACTAAATCATAACTGATCGATTACCTGTGAGGTGAGACAGTAACCCTTTGATCAAGATTCCAATTAACCAACACTGTTGGATTAAATCCACATTATTTCATGTTTATCTCATATGCCCACTAGTTGTGACCAAGCGCTAAACAGAATTTGAATTTCATGATTTCGCATCTCAGCATTCCTATGATGAAGGGTCTTGACACTCCAAGTCGTGATCAATGAGACTCTGAGATGGAGCTTAGCACATCTAGTCTCTTCCCCTCACGTGACCACCGACGGTGACCACAGGATGCGCCAAAAGGTGCTTCGTATTTCGTGAACTTATGAACTTCATTGAGTCTGATCAATGGTTGAGATCTCCAATGATCCAATGGTCTAGATCTCATCGCGATCTCACATATCACGATTCTTGTGATGAAGGATCTTGATACTCCAAGTCGCGATCACTGAGACTCCGAGATGGAGCTTATCACCGCTAGCTTCTTCCCCTCACGTGACCACCGACGGTGACCACAGGCTACGCCAAAAGGTGTTTCACAATTTCGCATATCGGTGTTTCTGTCGTGCTCTGATCTATCACCACGTGCCCCTCTTGGATCAATGATCCAGATCTTATCACGATTTCACCACTTCACGAGCCTTCTTCATGCCTGATCAACGGTCTACAATCCTTGGTGATCTGACGGTCTAGATCTTTTGTGATCTCGCATATCACGAGTTGGAAGGTTAGAGAACTTCCTTCCTTTAACCTTTTAGCTAGCAAAATGATGATCTGTGACCACGTGTCCTGCTCGAACATGGACGGCCCTCCTTCTTTTGGGATTTTGTAAGCCCACTTCACCTTGCACTTTAAAGAACGTGTAGGTTCTCCTAGATCCAATGAAGTTCAGACCCCACACTTGGATCTAATGCTCGAGATTTGTCCTCCATCTACATGCTCGACCTATCTGAATTTAGATCTGATGGTCATCGAGAATTCTCAATGGGATCCAATGATCACTTTCGCTTCTCCTCCCAAGCTTACACATCCTCCTGACTTGGAATAATTTCTAAGTGTCAAAGGCCTCGACCTTTGATCCATCTAAGATCCTGAGTATACGCTATCTCTCTTGAGATTTGGAAATGAGTTAACCTCATCCCTGGTGCACACCTATGCACTACGTGTGACTCTATGGTAATCCTCCTAAGCTTACGTTGTTCCTATTTTTCCATCGCTGCACACTCTGATCTTGCCATCAATGACAAGCACACTCTTCCTGTAAACATGCCAACAATCTCCCCCTTTGGAAAATATTGAAACCCTGAATGACTGCACTAATCTGTTTGGACCTAACCTTGTCCCTAGTGCACACCTATGCACTACGTGCGACTTTGCGCTAATCCTCCTAAGCTTACGTTGTTCCTTTTTTCCCATCACTGTACACTCTGATCTTGCCATCAATGACAAGCACACTCTACATGTAAACATGCCAACACTTCTGATCTGGACTGCAGAGACACTTCTTCTTCACCATTCCTTGTTTCTTATATAGTATTCCAACTGGTGTGAGCTAGAAAGCATTGTGTCCCTTTGTTTGGACCATCACACCTCTTCATTTAAATTAACAATAATAACATTTTTTTTCTCTATTATTATTCAAACATTATCCTGAAGGGTTTTCAATTTAGTGAGAGTGTTTTTCATAAATCGATCATTGATATGGATCGATTTCATTTTTAACTCAATCCCATGCCTCTTTATTTCATTCTCAATTTACATTGATCATATCTAAGCTTTTTGATTGGATTTTTAATGCATTGCAAGTATTGTATTACTTAAGATAAATTAGGAAAAAGTCCAGATCTTATTCATTTCAACATTCCTCCTTGACCGAGAAAAATTTCTTGTTTTGTGTGTTAAATTTCACACAAAAACACTTCGAGACCTCTATTCCATATGACCATAGTCGCTGACCAGACGCTAAGCCAAACAAGTGCTCAATCATTTATCAAGCTCAATGCTCACGTTTTAATTGCACGTTGATATTGACGGTTCTCATTCAGTTCGATATTTTGGCATTTTGGGACTCCACCCTTTGCAATCTTTTAATTATTCTGGAATTTTTTTTTCCAGAGTGTTTATCATCACATCCCCGATTAATAACTTTCACATGTCCAGGAGCTAGGACCATGGGCTTAGGCACAAAGGCTCTCCCACTCTTTGGGTATTCATCTATTTGTGACTCCGGGACTTTGGGTTACTTGAATTATGAAGTAGTTCAATCCCTCCGAAGGCTTACCAATTGAATAATTCATAACGCGACGATGATCATTTGTTGTCGGTTAAAATCTCATGCTTACTCTATCCTTCCACTATGCTTGATATAATGATCATGAAAGAACCTGGAGGATCTTAAATCAATGACCAGTATTAGTTCGTGACTTCTCCCTTCGACGCTTCACGTAGTTGCTGGTATGAGGAATTGGATATCCCTAAAGGACATACTTCCCTAGTGATGTAGCTTTATGAAATCATTATTGATGTGGCATTGGTTGAGTGGTTTCCACATGTCACCTAGATTCATGGATTAAGTATACAAAAAGTTCCAAGTAGACCTTGACACTTGTCACCATCCAATTGCGCCATGTGTCCTTGCTGACGTGGATCTCCTGAAGTGTCATAAGTCTTTCCCCTTTGGATCATATATCGGATGGTCTAGTTTTCACCTGAATTCCTGATCCAATGACCCTCATTCACTTCAGGACTTTGGGGCTCTGGCCTTCGGGTGAACTTACTTGTTTTATAACCCTTTTCGTTGAAGTGGTTAGTGCTGAGGTTGACCACCATTGGACTCACCTATCCTCATCCAATGATAACCGTGCATTGCCCATATCTGATGGCCCTCATTCACTTCAGGAATTCAAGGCTCCGACCTTTGGGTGAACTTACATGTTTTAGAACTCATTTTTCCATAGTGGTAAACATCGTAGTTGACCATGTCCTTTCCTTTACTATGATCTGACGGTTCCAATGTTTTCACTCCAGATCAATGGTTGACGACAGTTTGTGACTTCGAGGCTTCGATTGTTAGGTAAAATTACCTGTTCTTGGTTTCCTTTTGCTAGAGTGGTCTGCATCGAAGTTGACTGTCTCCTTTCCTTTACTGTGATTTGACGGTCCAAGATTTTCCCAAGAATTATATCAATGGATAGAATTCTTCCCTGATTCTTTTGGAGTTTTGTTATGGGGATTTCAATCATGAAAGCATTTCTACAATGCACTCTCCCTTATGAGCTTCAATTAATGTCCTCCCTTCTAAGTTTTGGGTTTATACTAGATTATTTTTCACCCTGTTGACATCAATGACAATATCATACCATTGTGTCCAACACCTTATGCCACTAGAAAGAGCCATCCACCTTTTCCACTGAATTAACATTTCAAGCCTATGGTTTTGATAAACCATGATATTCACCCTTTTGATGGGGAATGGAATGTAATTTCATCTTCATTTTTTAGTTAAAGACATCATGTGATGATTTCCTAGTGGTCTTATGTACATGCCTACAACATAGCGTTAATGCACTGAATCCCATTAGAACTCCGTAGTTAACTACACTCAGGCTAGAGTAGTATTGGGATGGGTGATTGCTCAGGAAGTCCTAGTGTTTTACATGCCTATGAAATTTTATAAACTTAGACCAATTTATCACACATGCATCATGGGAATTTTTCTCCTCTCACTTTCTCATATATAATTGAGGTGAAGGAGGCGCTTTAAGCATGCAATGGAGCGTTATGTAAATCTTGTTGCAAATGAAGCATAGCCAACATCTATTTCTTTTAAGAGATAAACTACCCCATTCTATCAATTTGTGTTCTACAATGTTTTTCTATCTTATTCATTAATAGAAGTTGGATTTCACTATATTTATGTGCTATCTTCTCTATTTTTCCTTTTGTCTTGTTTCATTCTCAAAATAATCCAGATCAACTTTAGGACTACAAAATTCATCCCTGACGTCAAAGAGTTATTCAATAAATCCCATGAGGCAAAGAACTAGAGGAGCTCTAGGTATGCGATAATTTACAAGCAAATTGACGCCAATTATTATGGCTATAGGAATGATGAGGACGGTATCTTGGAGAAATTCAAGTGGCCTGCGAAGGAGGAAATGAAAGCCAAAGAGGGAGTTGCATAGGATCGAGTCTGTGTGTTATATTATGATATGAACCTAAGAGTGACCCTTGTTTTTTCCTTCGCATTAAAGAAAACCATCCGCAAAATCTGATTGTGTAGATGTGAATTTGTATTTTTTCAATTAATTTTTTTTTCTTCTGTCCTTCGACTCACATACAAATCTATACATGTGTTTTTCTAGCATAACACCCTCCCTAATTTCTTATTTTACCTTTTCCCTAAGAAAATAAATTGAACCCCCCTACTAAACATTTCTACTGGAAATCCTCTCAGACTCTGTTGGCCCTTGACCACATTTTGAGGATTCTTGGTCATGTTTGACCTAATTTGGGGAATTTGACAGAATGTCGAAGGCAGAGCACAAGATGAAGCAGAGATCACGGGATCTCCGCCCCTTTTAGGGAACGTTTTGGGATTCAATATTATGTAATGGGTATGGGGATGTCGGCTCATGGGTTTACCCATGCTTAGGCCTGTTTTGTAATGTATAAATAAGTAGTTAGGTGATGTAAGAAGAAGACCTAGTAGGCCACTGTGCTAAGTGCTAGAGTTTGATCTATGTGATAGAGAGTTGTAAGTTCTTTGCGCATATTGTGTGAGGCTTGCAAGGCTAGTGCAAGTAACTATAAGAGACTGTGTGAAGGCTTGGTGTTGTACCCTAGCTAGAAGAAGAAGGACCTGGCGGAGTGTGCGCAATTTTGGTCCGGGGTTGTCTAAATAACCCAAGATGTTTGGTGTAACTTGCTCTGACAGGTTTAATGTCTTCGTTAGCTAATCTAAGAATCCTAAAATAAATGAATAAAAGAGAGAAATAACTAACTAATTACTAAACACTATATATATATATATATATATATATATACATATGTTCTAATGTAACTGTAGTAGTTGTATTTAAGAAGAAGATATACAAGTCTCGTTTATTTACATGATTTACAAGCTGCAAGTTTTAATCGAAACTTACGAAAATCAATGGAAAAATGATTGCTTTGAAAAACAGATAAAGAAAGAACATAAAAATATTTATTGTTTTTCCTTTATAAATTTAAATAATGTTGCAAAAAATTCAATGAAACATGAACATGTGGATAGTCAAAGATGAACTATACATTCTAGTTTCAATGATATGTAAATGATACAAAAATAGAAAGAAGCTATCATGTCAGTGAGTTAGTGAGGTGTATCCAAGCATCTGCATGAGTGGTGAACATCCAACTTTCATGTCCAAGAGAGAAATCTACAATGAACCTTATGACTATTCTAAATAAATTCAGAACATGTATTAGCAGCTTAGGTTTTAATGACAGAAAAGGAAACACAAACATAAACCTGTGATCTCATAATTATACATGATTACAACAAGATAAATCTGGAAGCAATCTATGTATTTTATCATTCAATTTAAAACTTAAAGATAAATCTCATTATTTAAATCGAATATATAATCACAACATTTGTATTTTGATGAAGCAAATGATAGATGGTATTTATACATATGCATAGAGAGAGTGTTTGGACTAACAAATGGATGTAGGACCCTAGAAATAATTTGTTGCAGTTTAGCTACCATGATCCTAGCGCACGGTATAGTAAAGTTTGGGTATCATTTAAAAGAAACCAAGGATTAACCCTTTGTTACAGTTGCAGAAGACCGGGACATCTGGCTAAGGAATGCCCTAGTAGAAGATCTAGTTTTATTTGTTGTAGAGCTATGGACCATGAAGTATTGGATTGCCCTAGAATGATTGCTAAGGTTGAAAGAATGAATATGAACCAAGAAAACCCTAAGGTACATCCAGAAACTAAGATTATGGCAGAACCCTAGAAAGAATAAAAAAAAGTGTTGCTATAGATGAAAGAAACCCTGAATGACCATCGACATATCAACTTATCAGATATCTTCAAAGAAAAATAGTGCATTGAAGAAAGAATAGGAGACTTCGACATTGACTTTGTTATGGATAAGGAAACACAGGTGAATATCATGACAAAAAGAACTTGGGAACTTTTAGGAGAGCCTGCTATGAATCCTTCATTGGGAGGAATAGGATTATTCAGAGGAAAATTGGTAACCCTATGTGGAAGACTTACCTAGATATCTATGAGTGCTCATGGAACTTCCACAGAGGAAGATTTTGAGGTTGTTAAATTTATTGAGAACATCGCTCCATTTACTATGTTACTAGGAAAACCTTGGATTGAGAAGGACCAGACTAGAAGGAAAGAAGAAGAAGTCTTAGAGCAGAAAAAACAAGAATTAAAATATTTCATGACTAGGAGGATCATGCGGTTGATTGAAGAACAAGAGAACAGATTGAAGCTAATTAGGACCGAAGACTTGGATGTCGAAGTTGGAAGGACACATGAGGTATAGTAGAGTAGATCATCTACCCGATATAGAGAAGAAGTATTTCCCTTGAATCTTAGGAAAGAATTTCAACAGCGCAAAGTGTTGATGGGAGAAATTGATCATCCATCAACTAGAAGAGCGAGTTTGGTTTGGGGTTGTCTAAATAACCCAAGATGTTTGCTGTAACTTGCTCTGACGGGTTTAATGTCTTCGTTAGCCAATCTAAGAATCCTAAAATAAATGAATAAAAGAGAGAAAAAACTAACTAATTACTAAACACTATATATATATATATATATATATATATATATACACACACACATATATACACACACACACATATATATATATATATATATATATATGTGTGTGTGTGTGTGTGTGTGTGTGTGTGTGTGTGTGTGTGTGTACATATGTTCTAATGTAACTGTAGTATTTGTATTTAAGTAGAAGACATACACATCTCGTTTATTTACATGATTTACAAGCTACAAGTTTTAATCGAAACTTACGAAAATCAATGGAAAAATGATTGCTTTGAAAAACAGATAAAGAAAGCACATAAAAATATTTATTGTTTTTCCTTTATAAATTTAAAGAATGTTTCAAAAAATTCAATGAAACATGAACATGTCGATAGTCAAAGATGAACTATACATTCTAGTTTCAATGATATGTAAATGATACAAAAATAGAAAGAAGCTATCATGTCAGTGAGTTAGTGAGGTGTATCTAAGCATCTGCATGAGTGGTGAACATCCAACTTTCATGTCCAAGAGAGAAATCTACAATGAACCTTATGACTATTCTAAATAAATTCAGAACATGTATTGGCAGCTTAGGTTTTAATGACAGAAAAGGAAACACAAACATAAACCTATGATCTCATAATTATACATGATTACAACAAGATAAATCTGGAAGCAATCTATGTATTTTATCATTCAATTTAAAACTTAAAGATAAATCTCATTATTTAAATCGAAGATATAATCACAACATTTGTA
Source organism: Picea engelmannii (assembly GCA_009831015.1). NCBI lineage: Eukaryota > Viridiplantae > Streptophyta > Pinopsida > Pinales > Pinaceae > Picea > Picea engelmannii. Next base: position 120,878 of record ML781709.1, read on the forward strand.
TTTTGATGAATCAAATGATAGATGGTATTTATAATATAAACCTTCTACACATCATAGATCATTTAATCTAAAGATATTAGACCTGCACATGTAACATGATTAAAAAAACATAAATAACAACATTATAAACAAAAGGCTAAAACTGAAATGCATATATGTCGTTCTATTAAGTTTTTGGAATCACTTGTCCATTCTGTAGTCCTGGAAGAATTTTTTTGGATAATAGACTTTAAAGATTGGAAAAATTAATACATAAATGATAATAATTAACCATGTATTAATAAAAAAGACTAAAGTTATTTAAATCAATGCATAATAAATTATTCAAAGAATATGAAGATATTATATGAAAATAAAACCATTTTACTCACAGGACAAAAGCCATTAAGCAATTTGGAATTTCATATTCTTCTTTGAAAATACTCGTCCATTCTCCTAAAGATTCCAGCCATCCATTACTCAATTTGAAAAGAAATAAAAAGTTTACAAAAGAAATAATATACAAAAGAGAAAGGATTAAAATCCTCCTCTCCAATTCTTGGATCTCATTGGCTATGAACTTTCTCATATATTTATACAATGAATGAACAATCTGGGCGTCACTA
>ML781709.1:139659-175002 GCA_009831015.1 Picea engelmannii
TCTATTATTATTCAAACATTATCCTGAAGGGTTTTCAATTTAGTGAGAGTGTTTTTCATAAATCAATCATTGATATGGATCGATTTCATTTTTAACTCAATCCCATGCCTCTTTATTTCATTCTCAATTTACATTGATCATATCTAAGATTTTTGATTGGATTTTTAATGCATTGCAAGTATTGTATTACTTAAGATAAATTAGGAAAAAGTCCAGATCCTATTCATTTCAACATTCCTTCTTGACCGAGAAAACTTTCTTGTTTTGTGTGTTAAATTTCACACAGAAACACTTCGAGACCTCTATTCCATATGACCATAGCCAGTGACCAGGCGCTAAGCCAAACAAGTGCTCAATCATTTATCAAGCTCAATGCTCATGTTTTAATTGCACATTGATATTGACGGTTCTCGTTCAGTTCGATATTTTGGCATTTTGGGACTCCACCCTTTGCAATCTTTTAATTATTCTGGAGAAAATTTTGCCAGAGTGCTTATCATCACATACCTTGATTAATAATTTTCACATGTCCAGGAGCTAGGACCATGGGCTTAGGCACAAAGGCTCTCCCACTCTTTGGGTATTCGACTATTTGTGACTCTGGGACTTTGGGATACTTGAATTATGAAGTAGTTCAATCCCTCCGAAGGCTTACCAATTGAATAATTCATAACACGACGATGATCATTTGTTGTCAGTTAAAATATCATGCTTACTCTATCCTTCCACTATGCTTGATATAATGATCATGAGAGAACCTGGAGGATCTTAAATCAATGACCAGTATTAGTTCACGACTTCTCCCTTCGACGCTTCAAGGTTGAGGTGCTCAGAGGGTGGCTTCAGCCTATGGTTGGGTGACAATAATGATATTGTCAATGGTAAAATGAGCACATTCATTCATATTCTAACAGGTTATGTTCCCACACCTCCTTCATCCAGTCTAACCGCTGGAAGGAAACATAGCCATAAGGATATTAAGCTTGTTGAAGAATTGCCGCTAGGGTTTCTAGCAGGAGTAGTCACCATAGCATTGTCGCTAGGGTTACTAGAAGGTGCAGTTGCAGAAACACTAATCCTCTTGTTGAGGCACCTTAAGTGAATGGATTGACCTAATTTTTGGATAGATCAGTGCGCCCTAGCCTAGTGCATCTCCTGATACTCTCAGCAAGACAAGACGTCAAGTTTGAGTTTTTGGTCAGATCTAGGGTTGACCAAGTCAAAGAAGCCATGACTTACTCTATGAAGTCAGAAAACAAGTTATATGGAGCTTCTAACTTTAGAGCATGGAAGACAAGAATTGACCTCATCCTTGCCAAGAATAAAGTGTTGGATATCGTGAAGGGAAAGATCGTGGAGCTAGAGTTTGAAGAAGGAAAAGAGAAGGAACCACAGAACGTTGCAGTTATGGAGAAGTTCAAAGATGGTGACATCAATGCCATGATTATCATAGTGGACTCTATAAAAGACCACTTGATACCCTACATCTCCCATCTTGACTCATCGAAGAATATGTACGATGCCCTAACAAACCTCTTCTTAGTCAGAAACATTGGACAAATAATGAGTTTAAAGAATGAGCTCTGTGACATGAATATGAATGATGATGATAGCATAACATCATACCTTGTGATAATCTCCTGGTTAATATATCAACTACAAGCTATTGAAGAGATCATTTCAGAGAAGGAATTGGTAAACATAGTACTCAATGGTCTTCCCAAGACATGGGATGCATTTGCCACAAGCATGAACACAAGGAAGGAGTATCCTACATTTGAAGAACTTTGGACTTGTTGTACTCAAGAAGAATCCAGGATCAGTGAAAAAGAGAAACCCAAAAAGTAGTACGATGATCAAGCCTTCACAACAAGATTCAAGAATTTTAGGAACAAAAGGAAGCTTGGTTCAAGGAGGAAGGCAAATCAAGAGAAAGATATTTTAGAAATACAATGCTTCAATTGTCGAAAGTATGGTCACTACAAGAATCATTGTCCTGACATAAAGAAAAGGAAGGAAACACATGAAGCATCAATTGTCGAAGAAAGGGAACCCTCAAAGAAAGACAAGTAGGACAAGACATACTTCTTTTTCTAAGACAAGGTAACAATACTCTTCATAGTTCTTGTACATACCATGTTTTTCTGTACATATCTGTCATGTCTATTTTCCTAGAAGATAATATGTTCAAAGAGAAACTATACCTATGGAAGAAAAACAAGATAAGGATTGGTATCATTATACAAGTTAGATAATACACATGAAAGGATGAAATACATCAAACAAATCATGTGGAAGCTGTTACAAGATAAGCCAAAATCATAATCAATCGTGAAGAGACTTAGAAGAAGCAAAGATAGAAAGAAGTCAGCAATCAAGAGGAAATTGGAGAAATACTTATGACATTTTGCAGAAGACAATAAGATGGAAGCATGGACTCTATTAGACGAAGGGAGCCGATTATATATTGCAGAAGACAATAAGGATGAAAATAGAAGCGTGGAATCTGTTAGATGGAGGGAGCCAATTATATTCACTCATACATGAAGAAAGGATTAGGAGGGAGCTAATCCTATGATCCATTGAAGATGATCAAGTATATATCCATGGTAGTAGCCATGAAAGGCAATATGTGTTCAGTTCGACCTCAGAAGAAGTCTTCTTCGAAGAGAAGAATTAAAGTATCCCTGGTTTTCCATCCACATCCACGATCCTATAATGAAAGGAAGAAATGAAATATTTAGGGCATGGAATCTATAAGAAACTCCATGAACCCAAGAGCTAAATAAAAACATCAGGAAGAACATGAAGACTCCAAGAAAGAAAGAGAAGCCAGAACAACTAGTCAATGTATTAAGAATCACAAGATCACCAACCTGACATGAACTCAATAAAATCAATCAAGCAAAGGAACAGGAAGTTGTGATGAAGAACAATGTATATATGAAAGCATTGCAAGATCCAGAACTAGAGGTTCTCCCAGATGGAGGGAGAAGACTATGATGATTACGTGTTCCAATAAATCAAACATACCTCTACATGAGTCTTTATATCATCTGCAATATCCATGGGTTGGAGTTCTACATTAGATGAATGCAAAGACTGTTCTCCAGAGAAATTGAACAAAGAGTGTATGAAGAGAAACCTCAAGACTTTGAAGCATACTAGAAAGAGACCCTTGTATGCAGATGGAATAAGATAACTTGGTGGAGAACCTCCAGTGCATAGCAGAAGTGTGGTGAATATTTTCTATAATAGAGATATTGTATCAAGATGATTACTCAGAAGATAAGAGCTCATGATGACAAAAGAAGTGCCACTTGGATATGTTCCAGTTTTCCAACAATGATATACTTTATTGATCAGAGCTACATGAAGCCTTTAGAGAAAACCAGTGTTCCAAACCGAAGTACATTTGAAATCGAGCATTACATTGTTTGTGATGAAGTCCATAAATGAGAAAATGGTTCTCCAATACACATCTCCACAGATGAGCAGATACACAGACATTTTGGTAAAGCTTTTGTCCAAGATGAAAGAGTTTGCATACTCAAGCTGGAGCTCGTGGAGACAACTTCCTTACTAAAAAAGGAAGAGATGACTCCCAGGTTGGGAGGGAGCACTGATGTATTGTTGATTGATGGACAGTCATTTTTCAGTTCAAAAAATGGTCCAGGATGAGAAGATTCTTTCCATTTCAGAAAGTGGATTGAGATTTCTGACGGACAAACATTGTCCAGTTCGAAAAGTGGTCCAGATTGTTGATGTATCATAGACAACGACTTCCCATTGTGGTTAACATGGTAAGTGGTCTAGGGCAATTTCTCTTCTTGAGGGTTACTCAAGAAGATTGGCCCGCCTCACTGGAAAATGATTTCCCATTGTGGTTAAAATGGGAAATGGTATCGACAGTCATTCCCTAAGGCATACTCATTCTCTCCAGGTTACACTTTGTTTAGTGTCGAAGGAATGAACCAGGGTGGGGAATGGTCCAGGCTCAAAAATTAGGACAATTATTCTTCCTTACTTGAGAAGAATAGTCCAAATAGCTCATCATTGATGTCTTACCTTTTGAGGGCAGATGTTTTTTGAGGATCTCGCAGATGTGAGTGGAAGAATGGCCCAAATGATTCAATTTATATCATAACATTGTTTCTATGCAAGTTGATATCATATGATTGTTATGAAGGCTGTATGACAGTAGATGTATACTATTGTGGTGGATGTGTTCTGTTGTTTGTGACTATACGTTACTGATCAAGTACTTGTGTGCTAATTGGTGTGGTAGTGTACCACTGGATTGTAATTATGTACTACTATGGATAGACACAATCATGTTCTATTTTTGTTCTGATTGTCTTGAAGACTATCAACAATTTTGAAAATGATTATCAGCTAGATGAATGATCAAAGGATAGATATTTCCTAGATGGAAAATGGTTCAGAGCATTTAATCTTCTAGATTAGAATAATAGATCATGTGTCACTCTGTGGAGTGAGAATCATGTCTAATTATTTAGATAGAGTATGGTTCCAAGAGATCATGCAGTTGATGACACTAATGGTGATGATTGTGCTCATGATCTAGTCATGAGATAGTCTATACAACTATGTTGATGCTATCAGGTGAATGGTATGTTTGTGCTCAAGACCATTACTTGTAATACCTCCCTAGCTAGGAGGGAGTGTTGATATTGTGGTAGTTGTGGGAGGTATTTACCTCCACGTGTAAACCTGACGAGAATGGAATATTCTGGGAAGCAAGAAGAAACCCTAATGAGTTGGCTAATAACCCTCGAAGACATGTCGAGTCAAGAAGATAACTTGTATTAGGTTATTAGACTCCAAGAGAAGAAGTCAGACAGAAGAAATAATATATACTGAACAGATAGATACCCAGAATGAGAAGTCGGCCCAGGCAGTTAGCCAAAATTACTATAAATATAGGAGGCCAGTCTTCATTATGGCAGGGAGTCTCAAAATTGCAGAGAATCACTTGTGCACACTGCAGTGCCTAGTTTTTGTGTGTGGGTTTGGAGGAGAGTTTCCATTGCAGTTGTTGCAGCTAGTAGATCACATTTGGCTTGGACTATCTATTGGTTAGGGTTTGGACTATATGATCAGCTCTTGTTGGTGTGTTATCCTTGGGGAAAGGTGTGCTACCCTTTGTTTGGATATCTAGCCTAGGGTTTTCTTCCGGAGTGATTCTCTGTCAAGGTTAAGGTGCTTGGAGGGTGGCTTCAGCCTATGGTTGGGTGACAATAGCGATATTTTCAATGGTAAAACGATCACTTTCATTCATATTCTAACAGCCTCCATCCAAAATGGTGCAGTGCGCCTAGCCTACTAGTTAATAACCAAAAAGTTAGTAAGAAAGAACAGACCTATGCAAGTCACAGGCTTTGTCGTTGACTTCACAAGGAAGTGCCTAGAAGGTATAGAGATGAACTGGGTGAAGTACCTATTTAATCAGCTTGAACTGGACTACCACGAAGCATAGGATCAAGGCTATGAATTCCATTTTCGTTGGCTCCTAATCCTCATCACATTTGTTGCTTGGGAAATGTCGGAAGGTGCGACCTTCCCGGACATCGAGCCATTCAAGCCGCTTGTTGCGAAGTTCACCACGCTCTGGTACTTGAGTAATATGAGTAAACAGTGGCAGTCAAATGTTGTTTTTCACACATATTACCTTCATCTGAAGAGAGCCAACGAAGTTGAACCTCGCATGACTCCGAACACCCTACAAAGGTTTTGACCCCTAATGAATTTCTACACAGATCGGCACTTCATATACATTACAGCGTGAGCCGATGAACATAAGGAGAAGCTTCAGTGATACTATAATCTCATAGAAGAAGACCTTGAGGAGCTCACTAAGGACTAGTCCACAAACCTCCTTATCCCCACTGACCCTACAGAGATTTTTGAACCTAACAGCCCGGAGGCCACCCACAAAGAATAGAACACACCTGGAACCAACAAAAGGAGGAAGACTGAAGAGGTCCAAGACTTAAGAAGCACCTTAGGAAAGATTGCTTCAGTATCACCTGATCGAGGGGGTGATGACGAAGTAGAAGAGATAAATGGAAACAAAGATGAACATAATTAAGGCGAACTAACACTGCCTAGAGATGAGACCAATCCCCTGAAGAAGAGGAAGGTTTCTCCCCCGAAACCTTCTTCCTGGAAGAAATCGAGAGCCACCATGACCAAGATGAAGACTGTACTCACTACCGATGATTTTGACTTCATCATAGCCGCCCTAAATGACACTTTGCTAGAAATCATGGAGAAACAAGAAGCTAAGTAGGAGGAAATGTACAACATAATTTAGGTCGAACTCTGAGGGGTACAAAAGGCCCTTCAGTCCAGCCGTGTAGTTTCCACTGTGCCCCTGCCATCAGGAGAACCAAAGTTGGGAGACAAGCCAGCCCAACTCTGCCAACTAGTAGATGCAACTGAAGCTCGCCTTCGTCGAGCACAAGAAGAAATAGAACAAGCCACCCATGCCTTGAAGCAAGTGCAAGGTGTAATCTTAGAACAACACAGAGTTGCAAAACAGGAGAAGGTCTCTCTCCATGCAAAATTGGAAGAGGAGAAAACATAGATGAAGCAAGAAAAATAACATTTCCTCGTAGAGCAACTCGAAGTGAAAGAAGAAGTCAATAGAGAACTCCACTCTGTGACAGGATTAGAACCACAGGTAGAATACCGAGTCATGCATCAAGTCGAGCAACTACCTAAAGCTGCCAACAGCTAAAACAAATAATATAAGACTTAGAGCTCCGCACAGTGCCCAACACTCCGCAGGATGTAAGGGATCAAAGAGATGCAACTTCTCGAGGCACAGTTGAGAGAATAAAGGACCTTTACATGGATTGCAAGCAATTGAGTGATCACAATGAACAGACATATGAGAAACTCACTGAAAATCTAGAACTGAAGACACCGGAGTTGTTAGCTCTCAAAATTACCAGTATATTTTGAAGAGAGTATTTACATATTTATTCTTAAATTGTCAAACTCCTTTGAACATTTGATTATGCCATGATCCTCATGTCTTTCATTGAGTCTTGACAAACCTTATTTGACCACTTCTGCCCAGAAATCTTTCAGTTTTACCCTATGGACCTGCAATACACAAATACGAATAAATTGTTATCTCTTCTCCAAAAAACCTAAATCAGGGTAATATGCACCAAATGTTGGAGAATGGTGAGAATGCAAAAAATTTACATATCAAGCGCATTTAGCCAAAGTTTTGGTTCACATGTCACAACATAAATCCATACAAAGCCACATCAAAATTACATACCTAATTCTCATGCTAAGTCTAAGGTTGAAGCCACATCCTAAGTCATCACACTACATGTACTCTAGTCTATCAACCAAGTCATAAACTAAGACAAACTTTCAATCCATGATTCAAGTGATAACGATCTATCCTTATCCTAGCACACCAAGTCATTGGTCATATCACAATCCATGAGTCAAGGTTATATGTCAAAATCCAAGCCACAAGTCTTACCTACATGTGCTAGTTGTGCATGCAAATTCAAAGCTATGAGTCAAGCCATGGGTTAAGATTGAGTAGCCACGAATCAAACCTCAATTCAAGACAAGTCATACCCCATATCAACCTAGCACCGAGATTCAAAATTTCATTTGCCTCTGCCAAGTACCTGAGATCGTTGGTCTCTTGCACCAAGCTAAATAGATGATACATATGCCCAATTTTGCAAGCAAAGAATGCATGTGCAGTATAGCTGTGTGTTGGAGTTTTTGACAGGTCAAACATTGAATTGAAAGATACAGGTTTTCAAAAGAACACATAGAGCAAAGAATATTTATGCTAGTTGCCAGTTAAAGCTACAATGATTGAAGTTTATTTCTCTGAGTAAATAGAATGAAATGCCAAGATCTTGCAGGTTGAAAGGGTTTCAACACTTTTATACCAAGATTTTGAAGATTGGTTATGGCGTTACATGGTTATAAGGCAGGAAGGCTTTTTCTTTTTTCAGATGATTTTTTACCAAAACCTTGTTGTTGTTCAAAATGAATCAGATCGCATTGGTGATTTCTAGGTTTTGAATATAGAAAGCTTTGATTTCAGAAAGAAGATAGCTTATTGTATATCTTGAAAGATTCAACCTTCTTCATACATATAAAACATCACAGAAATTTTTCTAACAGAGGTGTTTGCTAATTGCTAGTATGCTCACAATTGACAGCATCAGGAATAATGCCAAGTTAAGTGTCACGACTCTGGTCTAAATGATCCTTCTAAATAACTATGGTCTGTCATCTGTACTGAGATTGTACTGGAATCCATCACCCAATGAGAGCACCCATTGTTTTAATAAAACTACTCAGTACTTTTCTTCTACATAAATGGCATTTAAGAGAGCAAGGAGTCTTGGAATAGTTGTCATTACATGGTAGTCTTCCAATATGGAGTTGTTGTATTGTTCAACATTGTTGGTATTGAAGAAGATGATATCTCTACAGGTTTTGTATTGTTTTCTATTTCAAAATAAATTTGTGCAGTGCTAGAGTTTATTGTTCAATTGCAAATATTGGAACAACTGGAACAATACATTTTTTTAAGCAAAGATATGAACTACAACTGTCAGAGTATCAATATAACAAGTCATCATCAGTTAAAGAATCCTACAAGTAGTTGGGTTCTACATCTAGCCTATACTCTGTTTTTCTTACTTAGAAGAATGGAAACGAGGGCTGCCATTGATTTGATACAGAAATGACAAACACTCTGAAATGGACACTCTTGATTAAGCATTCAAAATTATGATGAAGAAGAAACAGGCTTTGGAGAATAACTAGATGCTTAAAAATCAAAAAATAAAATCTTGAAAGCAAAGTTGGCTGCTTCTACCCCTTTGAAACTATTAGTAGAGACAGTTGAAAACTTAGCTAAAGACTAATACAAACAGTGATTTTGATTTTGATCACGAAATGTTTTCCTTTCGAATAAAACACAACTTTCACCGGCACAGGAGGTGCAATTACAACCAATTAGCCATTGAAAAGTAGATCTTTCATTGGCTAATTATAAAATTCTAAGGTGGAATAGCAGAAGAAACCGCAGAGAAGGAATTTTAAAGATTTTGAGCTTAGACAAAGCAATTTTTGGGTCATTTAAAGTATAAGATGGTATCAAAGAATTAATCACCAAATTTTGAAGTATTTGGTTTCAAGATTTTGTGGAGATATATGAGGTAAATGCTCACATGGTCAGCTAAGACTTTGCTCATAGCTAGTGAAAGACTTCAGTTACTAAAGACATGTGTCTTTCCTATCACCGACACATCAGAGACACAACAAATGAAGAAGACCAGATATCAGAGACAATTTTTGAAGACAGTTCGATCTAAAGGAACTAGATTTAGTTATCTTATTGTATTAGTTTTGTACTCTATTTTCTATATTTAGAAATCTAGATCCATTTTTCCAGTATCTAAGACTTGTTGTAAAGGTTATAAATGCCTATCTTTTTAGATGCCAGGGTTCGATTTTGGATACAAAAAATACTATATTATAAACAAACTTTTCATATGATAATACAAATCATAGTTTTCTCTCTCTATTGATGCCATATTCTCATCTTTCCTTCTGTACTCTTATTCAAGTTGTTTCATCTATAGAATGACTATCATCTCATTGGTTAGCTCATAACTTGATTAATAGTTTCTTATCATTGTTTATTAAACCCTACTTTTGTATTTGGTTTATAAGCATTGTTTTCTCACCCATTTAAAATTTATCATCTGATTATTCATCCTTGAGAGCATTGGTTCATTTGATTCTCATTTTGACTGTCTGAATACCATATTGTAATTGAGTTATCCCATTGATCCACACATAAAAAATAAAAAGACAAGTTTACCTTAAGTTACCAAGAATCTTTGACCCACAACCTCAAAGAGTTTCTTGGAGTGATAACAGGAGTCACAACTCCAAGAGGCGACGTATCAAGAAGAAATAATACAGGTGCAGTTGAAGCCCACGTCAGTTGTTGAAAGAATGAAGCGATCCCAAGAAAAATGCAGTGCTCAATAGCAGGTCAATGCCATTCAGAGCAGAGTCATTGAAGTGACTAAGAGGCTCCAACCTATACAGGATGAGGCTTTCCAACTATTCATAGATATCAAATGCCAAGGAGCAGAAATGGAGCAACTTGTCACTGCAACATAACAATGCCTAGAGGAACCTGTCAACAGAGTTGTTATCCAGGACTTCCCTGAACAGGAGGCCATGGAACAACAACAAGTCAAAGAATCTTGAGCCAACCTTGAGGCTTTTGAAGTAGAACTAATCTGATCAGAGTGACTCAGGATGAGTCACAGGTAAGTGTTGGGGGCTTATTGGCCCTTGACCAAGTTTTGAGGATTCTTGGTCATGTTTGAACTAATTTTGGGACTTCGACATGCTATCGAAGGTGGAGCGCAAGACAAAGTGGAGATCACGGAATCTCATCCCCTTTTAGGGCCCTTTTTGGGATTCATGATTATGTAATGGATATGGGGATGTCGGCCCATGGGTTTACCCATTCTTAGGCCTATTTTGTAATGTATAAATAAGTAGTTAGGCGATGTAAGAAGAAGACCTAGTAGGCCATTGTGCTAAGTGCTAGAGTTTGATTTATGTGATCAAGAGTTGTAAGTGATTTGTGCATAATGTTTGAGGCTTGCAAGGTTAGTGCAAGTAATTATAAGAGACTTTGTGAAGGATTGGTGCTCTACCCTAGCTAGAAGAAGGAGGATCTGACGGAGTGTGCGTAGATCTCCTGTCTTCTACAAAGTGGGACTTGGATGCTATGTTCCTGTAAGAAGCTTTACCAAAGATAATAAAGAAGAGAAGAGTTGGTGGAAGTAGCCCCAGGGTGGGGGTGAACCACGTACATGTGTTACTCTGCTTTGTGTGATGTATTGATGTGTTTCTGTGTTTAATTGATTAGTTCTTAAATATAGATGAATGATAGATAGATCTGTTGATGCTTAGTGATTAATGATATGGATGGATGTTAGATTTGACTTATGTACATATGATTAGTGCTTAAATACCTTAGATTTGAATGAATACTATGATACTCTGTAATTAGGGTTTAATTGCACTGTAACTAAGACTAGATATTAATGAATGTTAACTATTGAGTGCTATGTTAAGTGCTAGAATCATAGATTCGTGTCCCAGGTAAGGTTGCAAACACTGGAGTCCTGCAACCACCCCTACCTCTACCTTGGGTGAGACTTCATATCCTTCATTGGTGTTGCCAAAAGGGCTGGTAGTTAGGGTTTTGTTGGTGCACTGTTGTAGCGTTGAACCCTGGGTCTACCCTTGTGCCAATAGACTCTCTCATGCAAATGAAAAATCCGTCTTTCTTATCACTCTCCATACTTTCATGTTTCAGTGATTTTAAAGAAGACTTTGACTTGCCAATACACTGTATATTGGTGAGCTTCTTCTTTCCTTCACTCATACAATGTGTATTAGAGATCATATTATTTCCCTCGCTGATATAGACTATATCGACGAACATCCTTCTTCCTCTGTTGATACATCCAATATCAACAAGTTAGTAATTTCCCCCTCTATACACCGTCAGCTAATATTTCATCATTCACCGATACATGGAGTATCAACGAGGTTCCCTTCATCTTCATCGATACATGGTGTATCAACAAGGTTTATCTTTCTTCCACCGGTACATTATGTATCGAAAATATTCCCTTCTTTCTCTTCGATACATAGTGTATTGACAAGGTTTCTCTCTTTCTCTGATACAATTCTTGTCGGCAAGTTTCCCTCTTCCGTCATCAATGTGCCAGGAGAAAGCTGTTGACCCCTCATCAACATTGAGTGTATCGATAGTGATATTATTTTCCTCACTAACATAGCCCTTGCTAGCTATATGCCTTCATATTGAGGCATGTACTATTCTCCTCCAACTAAAAACATTCTCATTGTGCCCTGTTAGCACTCTATAAATTTTGTTTGGCTGATAAGACAAACGACAGAGGTAACTGTTTCAACCTACTTTAGAGCTGGGCACTAGCCTACTCAACTCAGAGAGGGCTCTCTCATGTCACTTGATATTTCTTTGGAAATGATTGGCTAGGTTTGGTTTGTTTTGGGGTTTTTTTTATAAAGTTGTTGGAAAGGAAGGGGAGGAACACTTAGGGCTATGGATTCAAAATTCTGAAATTGAGTGAAAACAATGATCAATCGATAGAACTCTCTAGAGGATAAAGGCTAAATGAGGCAATGAATCTGAGTTGGAAATTGAGTTTAATCAGAGTGGTAAGAGGAAAGAGATAAAAAATAACTGCATCGGAGCATTACGAAAATGAATTTTGAATTATCTAAGAAGAAACATACACAATTTAAATTTCTTAAGCCGAGAGTGTCATGAGACAAATTTTGGGCCTTTAACTCTCCAATTTAAATATACAAAAATGTGAATGGAATAAAATATCATAGGAAATACATATAATGAAGGAAGACAAAAATCATATCACCACCATTAGAATCTTTTCATAGAGACTTCAAAATATTCTTCATATATATTCAATTCAGCTTCAAAAATTTACAATAGAGTTTGAAACAACCAAAAAAGGTGCTCTTGCACTTTTGCCAACATTAAATTTTTCAAATGTCCCAGTATTTATACAATTCGATTACAATGGATGAAACTAAAATGTTTCATCTTCTAAAACTGATTATAATAATTTCAACTGACAGTCTTGGTATATAAACTGATTTACAATGATTAAACAAAAAGACATTTCAAAATTAAGGGTGCATTCCTTTGACTGCTCAGCTTCCTTTACGACACATGTCTTTCCCTGATCTTCTGTCGAACTTGATGGTTTGGTAACACCTGGAGGCTACTTACTGGTTCTAGAAAATTGCATTTCATCTTGCCTAGCTGCATGATTTCCTTCCACTATGAGTCAGAAGGAATCTCGTAATCCATCATCTCCTTATCAAAATCTCTAGGTCAATGCATGTAGCATATGACATAGTCGACAACCCAATCTTCACTGTTTTAAATTGATTCAAAATTTCAAAGTTCGTGAACAAATACTCTACCAAACTTGGGCCTTTCAGACTCTCCTCCATAGCTTCAAATTTGGAATGAGCCATCCTACACTGGATGGGGAGAGAATTATAGTCTTCTTTATTGTATAATTTACCTTTTCCATCCCAAAATGGTGGGAGGCCCTTGATAAACAATTGTTCAAATGTATCTCTAAAATCCTGTAAACTGTGCTCCATTTGCATAGCCTTGTTTTGAACCGATTTGAGCAAGTTGTGCTTGGTGATGATCCTTCTAGCCCAGATGATTAATGCAGTTCTGTCCTTTACCCCAATAGTCTGAAGATTAGCAGTGGGCACATAATTCAACAAATCAATAGAGTTCTGGGCCCATTCCGATGGTTTCTTGGCTAATATTTCATTAACAATAGTACACCTGCTTTGGGCCATGGTAGCCACGTTTTCCTTCTCATTTATAAAATTCAGATAAACCCTAAATTTAGTAGCCTCTACAACAATAGCATCCCAGATCACATGTTTATCTCCCTACAACAGTGTTTTAACCTCATTTTCATCTTATTTACTCTCTCTTGCAAATCTTGATTATCTCTTTGGAGTTGAGCCATATTCTCATCTTTTACTTTCATCTCTTGTTTTAGCCTTTCTATGACCTCTTTGACGCTTTTGATCTCCCCTGTATTTAAGCTTACCTATGATATAGCCTGAACCAATCCATCAGTGCTTGATCCAACCTCCGTATTAGTAGGTATAATGACAGTCATATTTGATGTTGATACCTGTGCTTGTGACCAATTCTCTTTCTCTTTTTCTAGATGCCACACTTTAGCTTTGTAATTTAGTACATCTTGTCTGAATGTCTCTTTTTCCTGCTCTAGAGAAGCTAGCTCAGTTGTCTGTGGATGTTCTGTAGGGGACATATTCAACTTCTTATTTGGTCCTTGGATTATATTTTCCTTCTCATCTAAATAAGCCTTTACTCCTTGAGGGCCTTCAGATTCCAATCTTTTGACCTGTCTTAGCCAGGCTTTGCTAGATTCTTTTTCCTATTTCAATTGTCCATCTAATTTGAATGCATGTGTTGTCAATCTCGAAACTTTCAAACTCAAATTTAGGTAGTCTGAATATAGCATGTCACTGACATTTCTATGAAACTTTACTTTATCTGGGGCACCAATATTCTCATAATGCATATTGATTTCAGACACTTTATCATGATCTGTTATTGCTATATTAAATGTCTTTATTTCCACATCCCTTACTGACAAAAGGGAAGTCTTATGCTGGGATATCTTCTCTACTTCAGGAAACAAGTCTCTTATTTCACAATTGGATATACTTCCCTTCACAATGTACTGGCTCATTAAGTCCTCTTTAGATTGATAGACTACCCCAGGTGTCTTGCTAAATATATGTTTCTTGCTGTTGAAACCCCTTAAGATGCTTTCATTTTTTGGCATGCTTCTTGTACTAGCCTCTCCATTCTTGAATGCACTTTCCACAATATCCGTGCTCATTTTCTCTTTAGTTTCTTCTTCTTCCAGGTCCACTATCTATGAAGATGGTGTGACTTTCATTTTCTTGATAATACTTTGCTAAATACTAGCACCCAGTGCCTCTGAACTGCTCCTCTGGTTATAAACACTCATCTTTGGGGCTTTAACAATCAATCTTGGAGAATCTTTCTGTGTCTGGATCTGCTGAGGGGAAGAATATATTGGTTTTGTCTGATCATTCTGCAAAGTGATCTCCATATTTACATAGGTTTCCAGATTAGTCAGTTTATAAAATCCTTCAACTTGCTCATGATCATAGGGACCCTGTTTGCTCATCAATATTCTCTTTAATATGATATGATGCAGATCATATTTCCTCCCTTGTAACTATGTAAACCTGAATTCACTGAGTTTGGATTGGGTCTGAGGTAAACAAGACCCGTTCTTCACCACAAAAGGTCCTAATATGAAATGAAATTTTAAGTTAGACACCTTGTGCGCTTTCATAAAATGCTTCGTCTCTGAAATGATTATTTTTCTGATGAACTCTAGAGAAAATATTCAGGTAGTCAAAAAGACTGGTAAAAGGTAAGGTCCTTCTTGATATCCATATACCCAAATCAAACTATATTGTATGAACAACATCCAATCCCCCACCCTGCTCTTTGGATTTGGTTGTAAAGAACTTTTCATTTCTTCCAGAACCCTTGGGAGGTCTGAGCCAAAGATAAGACTGTACACCTTGGACATGATCTTATTGATGAAAATAAGCATGGTGATCCTTTTACATTCAGTTGAGATAAATGCAGTTTTAGGGAATTCGATCTTGTTCGATTCCAATAACATTCTCAACAAGTGCGTGTAGTATCTAAAGTGTCTCAATAAATTAAAATTTACCATTTGTTGATGCATATTATCAGCGATGAACCTGTCAAAATTCATACAGACCGTCTGACTAGATTTTGACATAAAAGAGGTCAAAAGGAAACCCAACATGACTTCTAGTACAAACTTATCATTATCCAACCCTAAAATTTGACTAAGCAGGGAACAAGCCCACTGGACCTCAATAATCATAACATTTACATTGACAGGTAATGACAGACTTTTAGAATGGTGTTCAGGTTTGATAATGGTTTGTAGAAACCAGGTTTTTATTTTCGAGGGGCATTCTCTATAGACCGTAATCATTTTCTCTTCCTCGAAGGGCTCTGACACTGTGGGGGAAGACTCTGGTATAATAAGGGTGTTTTGAAGTGACGAACTATCTATTTCTCATAAAAATTCTGACCCTAACTTATTCAGAATGACCCTTTCTTCTTGCGAATATTGCTCTGCACACCTTCTTACGAACTTAGGGAAAGGGAAAACTACTTCTACGACGTAAGGGGTAATGAAGGCTTGATCCGCTTCGAGGAAGGGTACCCTCTTTCCAACATTGTCTACCAAATTCAATCTGGACAGGGAAATGGGTGACACTTTTATTTCTGTGTCAAAAACATCGAAGTCTCCATCAATTAGGGCTTCTTCTCTAGAGGTGAGGTCTTGCTCAGTTATGGATCTAATGACAGGTTTGGCGGCCATGGTGAAAAGAACTTGTTAAGTAGTGGAGAAAGCATGAATCTGATCCAGTTTTGAGCTTCAGTTTCAAATGGATGGTTTGTGCCAATTTTCGAACATTTCAATGCTTTGAAATATCATAAAATAATGTCGGNGGGGGGGGGTGCTCCTTTTATATGTCCCTATCAATATCGAGGGTGTGGAAAAGAGGTTTTGAGTAGACCTTTTTTCACTTTAATGTACCTCTAATGTCACCACGCACCCAAGAAATGAAACCGTGGTATTTTCCCTAGCCTGCCCTTGAAAAATTATCGTTCGCACTACTTCAATGCCCAATATGTGTCTCAGTCGTTGATCTGGGCCACTCCAAAATCTACAGGATGTCGAGTCCCAACAAATTTCGATATTGGGGATTGGAAAGAACAGTTTTGGGTATAACTCTTTTCTCCCCGATGTACCTCTGAGGGCTCCATGCGTCCATGAAATGAAACCGTGGTATTTTCCCCGGCCCACCCTCAAACAATTAACTCTTGCGCTACTTCATTTCCCGATATGATTGTTGACCATTGATCTATGGCATCAGAGATTTGTGGTTGCTCGGGTCCCATCACCTTCGCGTCTCCACTATATTTGTCCATGTGCCACCATATGCGACCTTATTCTCCAAACTATCATGCCTCCACAATGATGTAGCTCTTCTCTAAATTTCTGAGACTTGGATCTTGTCTGAAAATTGTTATGGTGATAACATGCCCGTCATTCAAGTTCCTATCATTTCCAGTGACTAATATTTTTATGTCTATATGGATAATTGATAATTTATAGTCCACCTTTCTTAATCTATAGTCATAATTAAGTTTTCTTTTGTCACCAATAGTTTTCATTACTTGCACCATACCGACATGCATGTTTTTCACCTTCTTGATTTTATGACTAACCATGATCATGAAATTGTCATATATCATCAAGTGGGTTAATTTTAGTGTCTATAAGACTTACAGTGACTATGGATTGCATCTCAGAGAAGAATTGGTCCTCCCAACTCCTAGATAATGTTAAGTGCTCTGAACATCAGTTTCTTCTTTCACGAGATTATATTTCTGAGCCAATAATTGATGAACTCATCTCCAATGGATGAATTAAGAACCTATACAATATATATAACATAGGAATTGATGGATGGGAAAGATGAATGTTTTATGGGATTATGATTCCTATACCATTGAAATAATCTAAATATGAGGTCCATAAGTTCTAAAATGATCACCAAGGATTTCCCGTTAAGAAAGCCTCATTAACCATGACCTTCATTAAACATGAATATCCTCGAATTCTTGAATTAATTTGTTGTTGGATCATGTTGTCATTGATGCCAATGGTTTGATTGATTGATGTTAGTAATTGATGTCATGTGATTGATTTATGTCAAAGGATTGATTGATTGATGATTGATGTAATGTAATATGTATTGTCCCTTATGAGAAAGTATACATGAAGATAGATCAATGAGTTTTCATTGATATGATGAATATGGATCAATGATTTGTCATTGATACATGATGAAGATGGTGTTGGCATGTTTTACAGACAATGTGTGCTTGTCATTGATGGCAAGATAAGAGTGTGCATCGATGGAAAATCAGGAACAACGTAAGCTAAGGAGGATTAGTGAAGAGTCGCACGCAGTGCATAGGTGTGCACCAGGGATGAGGTTAACTCATTTCCAAAGCTCAAGAGAGATAGTGTACTCAGGATCTCAGGCGGATCAAAGGTCAAGGCCTTTGACACTTAGAAATTATTCTAAGTAAGGAGGATGCGTAAGCTCAGGCAGAGAAGTGACATTGATCGTTGGATCCCCTTCAGAATTCTCGATGACCGTCAGATCTGAATCCAGACAGGAGGAGCGCAAAGATGGAGGATAGATCTCTAGCATTAGATCCAAGCACAGGGTCCCACCATTGTTGGATCAGGAAGAACCTGCATGTTCTTTAAAGTGCAAGATCGAAGTGGTGGTCCAACTCCATTTCGGAGTTTTAGCTATCAGGGTTTCAGATACCGACAGTTGGAGTGTCGAAACATTTGCAACAAGAATGTCAAAATTGTGATATGCAAAATCACGATATGATCTGAGTCATTGAATCAAGATCAGATATGGATCGTCGAATCATAGGACACACGGTGAAAGATTGTCATGTCGCTGACTGGAAAGTCAAAGGAATGGGGTTCCCTAACCTCTCGAATTCGCGATATGAGAAATCGTGAAACTATATTAGTCGTCAAATCAAGGTTTGTTCTGGACCTTTGATCTAGATCCATCTCGAAGTCTCTCCTATCGCAACTTGGAGTGACGAGAACCTCCATCTAAGGAACAACAAGATGCGAGATCATGAAAAGATCAGGACCATCGAATCACCAAGAACATGGGCCGTTGATCTGAGCTCCATCTCAGAGCTTCGCCTAACGTGACTGGGAGTGATGAGAACCTCCATCACAGAACTCACGATAAGATATGGACCATCAATACACCAAGATTCTGGATCGTTGATCCGATTCCATTTCAGATTTTCGCGAATCACGACTTGGAGAGGCAAGAAACATAACCACAGGAGTTACAAAATGTCGAAATGAAAAATTGCGAAATACTTTAAGGCTTGTGGACTCAGCTGGTGGTCACACCATCGAAGAGCTGAAGAGAAGAGTATGTGCAGACAAGCTCCTTTTCGGCGTTTCGGGGATCGCGACTTGGAAAGTCGAGAAACTTCACAACAGAATTAATGAAAAGGAGAAATGCAAAATCATGAAAAGCACGTTATGAACAAGCGCTTGGTCATGGCCATGGTCATATAATGGAAGGAGCTACCACAAAAAAGATTTGTTTCAGAGTTTCAGAGATCACGACATGGAGACTCAAGATGTCTCATCGCAGAATCTCAGAATTGCAAAAGTATGAAACAGATAAATAACGAAAGAACCCATCAGAGTTAATCCAATGATGGAGGTGAACATGAGCATGATCGGAGGGATAATGTTAATCCTCAAAGTGTAACTTCTAGAAACCATTGATGGTTTCTACCAGAGGATGCGAAGAGATTTTTGTGTGATTTCTAGAGGAGCTAAAGAGTTACAAGGAATCTGCCAATGGAATGAAGACGATTCATGGAGGAAATTGACAGCTGGATGAGGGTTGGAGCTCATAACTGAAATAGAAAGGATGAGCTCAACTATAACAGAGAAGACAAAGATTCTCAATTTCCAGAGAGAAAAAGGAATCTTGGCATAACACCTAGTGATGATAGACACAGGGGTTGAACTGCCAGAGAAGCTGAAGAGTCACGCTGATGATCAGGTAGAGCACTTGAGATGTGGATGAGATTGGTGCGGTATAAGAATGTAGACGAATGGTGAATATTGCATGCACAAGGTGCACAGAAGCTATAAATACACGGTACAGAGAAGAGATGAGGTTGTATTTGTTGCTGGAGTTGTCGTGGATGTTGTTGTTGAAGGTGATTCATGCATGAAGAAGGATCAGAGTGCAACAGCTGAATTGAACAGAAGAGGAACTATGCAGTGAATGGACATCACGCACAGAGCATAAAAAGCAGAATAAAAAATAGCGCAAGTCATGTCTGCAGGAAGGCAGTGAGGCAGACAGAGAAACGAAATGCAGCAGAATAGTGATGAGTCTGGTAAGCCATTGTTGAACATTATATCACTGTAATGAGTTTCAATAGCAAAGATTTATAAAACAAGGTGGTAGGGAGGTGTTAGGGAGGATTGTTGTTCTCAAAGGTTCAAGTGGGTGCTTGAACACAGGGAGTTGGTTCTTCCTTCTAGTTCGTGCTAGAGAAACCAGGGAGTTGGTGCTTCCTTCTAGTTGGTGCTAGAGAAACCAAGGAGTTGGTGCTTCCTTCTAGTGGGCGCTAGAGAAAAACAGAGAGTTGGTACTCTCAAAAAGTTGTAGCTTGCAAAACAGAGGTTGTAGCCTCATAATGAGTTGGTGCTCATATGTATGATAATGTAAAGAATGTAAATAATACTTATCATATAAAGAAGAAGAGGTTTTTACCCTGTATGGGTTTGCTTAGGAAATATTTGTATCTGTGTTTCTCATATATGTGATTGATGATGAATGTGCCATTGTTTATTTCCCTGCATTATTGTGATCATCATTGAGTGCCTTCTAAAGATTTTAAAAGAAGCATAATTGTTTAAGCACGGGGACAATTGATTCACCCCCCCTCTCAGTTGTCCAACAATTGGTATCAGAGCCAGCCCCTTTTATCTAAGGGTAGATCCTAGAGCTTAAACATGTCAATCCATGAAGGAAATTCAACCAATAAGGTCCCTCTGTTCAATGGAACAAACTTTGCCTTCTGGAAAGTTAGAATGAGAACCTACATAATGTCGTTAGGTGCACATGTCTGGGATGTGGTAGATACTGGTTATGTAAAGCCAGTTGTGCTAGCTAATAAGGATGAAAAACTAGAATTTAGCTTCAATGCTAAGGCTATGAATGCTATCTTGAGTGGGCTTGCAGAAGAAAAATTCGTAAAAATTATGCACCTAGGAACTGCCAAAGAAATGTGGGACAAACTCATTAGCAGCTATGAGGGTAATGAGAAGGTAAAGGATGCAAAGCTTCAAACCTACATAATACATTTTGAATAGCTGAAGATGAAGGAAGATGAAACTATTGGAAAATACTTTCTGAGAGTAGAGGAAATGGTAAATGCAATGAAGGAACTTGGTGAAACAATTGATGAACCCTCTTTAGTTCAGAAAATCTTGAGAACTCTCCCAGATAGGTTCAACCCGAAGGTCTCTGCTATAGAAGAACTTAATGATCTAAAAACCTTGGAGTTTGATCAACTGCTAGGAACATTGTCTACATATGAAATGAGAATAGTTAAAGATAAACCTACCTCCAGAGAAGCATCATTTAAAGAAGACAAGAATGAGGATTCTGAGCCCGATGAAATTGAAGAAAAAATTGTGAAGAGACTGAAGAAGGGATCAAGAAAATACAAAGGTAAACTGCCTTTCAAATGTTTCAACTGTGGTAGGATAGGTCATTTTGCAAATAAATGTCCCCACAAAGAAAAGGATCAGACATGTGATGATGAGGAGAAGTACAAACACATAAATTTCTTTAAAGAGAAAAACTTTAAGAAGAAAAGTCTGTGCGTAAACAATGATGATGATCCTTCAGATGATGAAGAAAATGACTCTTCTATTGAAGATAAACTAAATGACTTCATACTTATGGCAAAAGAGGATTATGATCATAAAAGCATGGGGAGTGATGAAGAAGAAGTTGTGGTTGACATGGAAGGAGAACTGATCAGTGCACTAGAAGAGATTGACAGACTAAGAATCAAGAACAGAAAGCAAAGACAACTGTTGATACAGTTCGAGAAAGATAGTAAAGAACCTGATGAATACCTTGTCGTACTAAAAGTAGAATTGGAAGAGGCAAAGAAAATCGAAGAGATTTTGAAACAGAAGCTATCAGAAAAGAAGGCAAGATGTGAAGCATTATAACAAGAAGTAGTGAAAACGAGGAAAGAAATGGAGAAGTTTCAAGCCTTGTATAATCAGATTCTGTCAAGTATCAAAGCCTTAGAAGGATTGGCCACCATTATGAATCAGCAAAAGAATCCAAAGCTGAAAACTGGCTTGGGGTATGAAGAGGGATCAAGTAGTGGTAAGCCAAGAAATGAAGAACCCATCAAGTTTGTCAAAAGTACAACCAATGATAATAGCAATCTTGTAGAAACAAAGGAAGGCAATCAACCTCCTAGGTCGAGTAAGGTAAAATATGCCAGATCTGAATCTGTAGAACAAAGAAATAATGTGATCATTGATGAACGACGTCATCATCCTGGAAGAAATCGATTCGCTCAAAGAAGACAACCATTTTCCAGGTACAAAGAATTTTTCTATGGCTATTGTTTCTACTGTGCTAACTTTGGTCACAAAGCTGTAAATTGTTCCTTGAGACTTAGACATGAGAAATTAATATTTCAAAGGAATAAATACTTGCCACAACAAAGAATGATGTAGCCAAGTAACAAACCTTCACTGATTGCCAATTTCCAAATTAAGTCTAGGGACATGCAACTAAAGAGGTCAAGAAATAATCAACGGTCAATGAGTAGACAACGCTGCACCAATAAGTTTGACCTATTGAACAATGAGATTGAATGCTACATCTATCATAACTATGGACACAAATCTATTGACTATTGTTTAAGGGAATATGAACCAGATTCGAAATCTCCTGCTGAAAATGTCAAGTTTTGGAAGAAGAAGGAAAGTGACAAGTGTGGATTAGTGTTGTCTACTCAAAGAAAAATGAACCCTTGGTAAATAGACAGTAGATGCTCCAAACACATGATGGGAGACAAAGGAAAGTTTCTATCTCTAAGTGAAAGAAAATCAGGAAATGTAACCTTTTGAAGTGATGCTCCAGAGAAAATAAAGGGCAAAGGGATGGTGAGTTTAAGTAATGGAAAAGGAAAAGCCCAAGATGTTGTACTTGTGGATGGGCTGAAACATAATCTGCTTAGTGTAAGTCAAATGTGTGACAGAGGATGCGAAGTGTTGTTCACAACCAAGGATTGCAAGATAAAGTTTGTAAACTTAGGACAAGTGGTGGTCAAAGGCATAAGGACAGAAAATAATGTATATGTGCTGAAAGAAAATAGAGAAGAATGTCATCTAAGAAAACATTATGAAATATGGTTATGGCATAGGAGACTTGGACATCTAAAGTTTGACCACTTAATCAAACTCAAAAACCTCGAGGCAGTAAAAGATCTTCCGAGAATATCAAAGCCCCAAGATTCAATTTGTAAACCCTGTCAAGTAGGGAAGAAAAACATGACACCGTTTAAGTCCAAGAGCTTTACTTCAACAGAGAAACCACTCCAACTAGTTCATATGGATTTATGTGGACCATCAAGATAAGAAGGCACGAGGAAAGAAAACTTTTCATGTTGATTATCGATGATTACTCTAGACTTACTTGGATTGCCTTTCTCAAAGAAAAAGCTGAAGCATTTGAGAATTTTAAAATATTTAAGGCTTTAACAGAGACTCAAATAGGCAAGAGGTTAAAGGTAGTAAAATCATATCGGGGAGGAGAGTTTATGTCAAGAGACTTCAAGGAATTCTGTGATGAACATGGGATCAAGAGAGAATACATAATCCCAAGAACTCCACAACAAAATGGAGTTGTTGAGAGGCAAAACAGAACAATGTAGGAAATGGCCAGGTCAATGATGAATGAGAAGAACATTGGTCAAACCTACTGGGTAGAAGCAATACACACAGTAGTCCATGTGCTTAACAAAGCCCACCTTAGACCACAAAGTGACAAGACACCTTATGAATTATGGTTTGGAAGACTTGACTCAATCAAACACTTCAGAGTCTTTGGGAGTAAATGATACATAAAGAATAATGATGAAAACCTCGAAAAATATGATGATAGGGTTGATGAAGGTATCTTCTTAGGGTATGCTAGAAACAGTAAAGGATATAGATGATATAATAAGAGGTTGCATAAAATGGTTGACTGTATTGATGTAAAAATTGATGAAGGAATCCCAGCAAGAGAGGTGTACA
Organism: Picea engelmannii; assembly: GCA_009831015.1. Lineage (NCBI taxonomy): Eukaryota > Viridiplantae > Streptophyta > Pinopsida > Pinales > Pinaceae > Picea > Picea engelmannii. The sequence continues at coordinate 163,428 of ML781709.1, forward strand.
GTAATGAGTCTTCTACAGAAGACATAGCTAAAGCTAAAGATGAACAGGTCCAAGAATCAGAAAACAAATACTTTGAATCAGATGAAGACTCGGACACTCAGACAGACTCAAATCAGCAGTCAACTACAAATTCCTCCTCCAGAATCATTCAAAAGAATCATCCTGCAAATCAGATAATTGGAGAAAAAGACAAAGGTGTACAAACCAGGAGAAAGATAATCAAAAACACCGAAAAATCTCATATAGCCTTCATATCCATGATGGAACCCAAGAATTTTAATGAATCCAACAAAGATGAGCACTGGGTTAAATCAATGAATGAAGAACTTGATCAGATTGAGAAAAACAATACATGGGAGATGGTTCAAAGACCTGAAGGTAAAAATGTCATTGGCTCCAAATGGATCTTTAAGAATAAGTTGAATTAGCAAGGACAAGTTATCAAGAACAAAGAAAGGTTAGTCTATAAAGGCTATGCTCAGATAGAAGGACTGGATTTTGATGAAACATTTGTGTCCATAGCAAGATTAGAAGCTATCAGAATGGTTCTTGCTTATGCTTGTCATAAAAGGTTTAAAGTCTACCAAATGGATGTCAAGTCATCCTTTCTAAATGGAGATTTAAGTGAAGAAGTATATATGGAACAACCAGAGGGTTTCAAACTGTCTAATAACCTTGACTTAGTATGAAATATGAAGAAAGATTTATATGGTTTAAAACAAGCCCCTCGAGCCTGGTATCATAGACTGGATACATATCTCAAAGACAAAGGGTTCAAGAGAGGAACAACTGACAGCAATCTGTATATTAAAACAAAGGATAATGATTTGCTCATCGTATTGGTCTATGTAGATGACATCAACTTTGGATGTAATAAGGATTCATTGGTACAATGGTTTGCTTCTGCCATGGAGTCTGAATTTGAAATGTATATGATAAGAGAACTGTCATTTTTTCTTGGTCTGCAAATTACTTAGAGATCCGAAGGGATGTTCATTTCTCAAGAAAAATATCTAAGAGAAATGTTGAAAAGGTTTCAAATGGAATATTCTAAAACTGTGGGTACACCTATGGTAACTGGATGTAAATTAAACAAGGATGATGATTCACCTGATGTTGATCAAAGGTCATATTGATCAATGATAGGCAGCCTGTTGTACATCACAGCATCTCACCCAGCCATAATGCATGTTGTAGGAATGGTAGGAAGATATCAGGCTGCACCTAGACAGAGTCATTTGCAAGCTGTCAAAAGGATATTTAGGTATTTGAAAGAAACAATGACTTATGGTCTGTGGTATCCCATAAATCAAAATCTTCAACTGACTGCTTATTCAGATGCAGATTGGGCAAACTATGTTGATGAGAGAAAAAGCACCAGTGGAGGAGCATTATTCCTGGGTGACTCCTTACTAGCCTAGCTTAGTAAAAAGCAAGGTTCCATTTCTTTATCAACCACAGAGGAAGAGTACATTGTTGCTACTACCTATTGCACTCAAGTATTATGGATGATTCAAACACTTGCAGACTTGGAGGTAAAGTACACTGCACAGATCCCAATTCATTGTGATAACACTAGTACCATCAGTGTGTCTAAAAATCCTGTATTCCACTCCAAGACCAAGAATATTCCCATAAAATATCATTTTCTGAGAGAGCAGGTCACCAATCAGATTGTTTAGGTCCATTACATTCCCACTACAGAACAAATTGTAGACATCTTTACTAAACCCCTAGCCAAGACACCATTTGAATATCTCAGACAGAAGTTGGGTGTCTTCTTGTCTCACATCTAAGAGAGTCCATCCTATTAGGGGGAGTCCTGTATTGGTTGCATATCTAATACCTTCTAAAATTAATGCAACAGCTCAGGGGGAGCATGTTTTCTTTGACATTGATGTCAAAGGGGGAGAAAAGAATAGCGGTGCCTTTGTTGCCATCAATGCCAAAGGGGGAGATTGTTGGCATGTTTTATAGACAATGGGTGCTTGTCATTGATGGCAAGATCAGAGTGTGCATTGATGACAAATTAGGAACAATGCAAGCTAAGGAGGATTAGCACAGAGTCACAAGTAGTGCATAGGTGTGCACTAGGGACGAGGTTAACTCATTGCCAAATCTCAATCGAGATAACATACTCAGGATCTCAGGTGGATCAAAGGTCAAGGCCTTTGACACTTAGAAATTCTTCTAAGTACGAAGGATGTGTAAGCTTGGGTAGAGAAGCGACATTGATCATTGGATCCCATTCAGAATTCTCGATGACCATCAGATCTGAATCTAGACAGGAGGAGTGCAAAGATGGAGGACAGATCTTTGGCATCAGATCAGGGTCCAACCATCATTGGATCAGGAAGACCCTGCACGTTCTTTAAAGTGCAATATCGAAGTGGTGGTCCAACTCCATTTCAGAGTTTTGGCTATCGAGGTTTCGGATACCGGAAGTTGAAGTGTCGAAACACTTTGCAACAAGAATGTCGAAATCGCGATATGATCTGATCCATTGAATCAAGATCAGATATGGATCGTCGAATCATAGGACACATGGTGAAAAATCGTCATGTCGCTGACTGGAAAGTCAAAGGAACGGGGTTCCATAACCTCTCAAATTCGTGATATGCAAAATCGTAAAACTATCTTAGCCATCAGATCAAGGTTTGTTCTGGACCGTTGATCCAGCTCCATCTCGGAGTCTCTCCTATCATGACTTGGAGTGACGAGAACCTCCATCTAAGGAACAACGAGATGCGAGATCATGAAAAGATCAAGATCGTCGAATCACCAAGAACATGGACCGTTGATTTGAGTTCCATCTCAGAGCTTCGCCTACCGCAACTGGGAGTGACGAGAACCTCCATCACAGGAATCGTGAGATGCGAAATCACGATAATATCTGGACCGTCAATACACCAAGATTCTGGACCGTTGATCCGACTCCATTTCAGAGTTTCACGAATCACGACTTGGAGAGGCAATAAACATAACCACAAGAGTTCTTAAATGCTGAAACATGAAATTGTGAAATACTTTAAGGCTTGTGGACTCAGCCGGTGGTCACACCATCGAAGAGATGAAGAGAAGAGTACATGCAGACAAGCTTCTTTTTAGCGTTTCGGGGATCGCGACTTGGAAAGTCGAGAAACTTCACATCGGAATTAACGAAAAGGAGAAATTTGAAATTGTGAAAAGAACGTTATGAACAAGCACTTGGTCATGGCCATGGTCATATAGAGGAAGGAGCTAGCACATGAAAGCTCTGTTTTGGAGTTTCGGAGATCACAACATGGAGACTCAAGATGTCTCATTGCAGAATCTCCGAATTGCGAAAGTATGATACGGGTAAATAACGCAAGAACCCATTAGAGTTAATCCAACGATGGAGATGAACATAAGCACAATCGGAGGGCTAATGTTAATCCTCACAGTGTAACTTCTAGAAACCATTGATGGTTTCTACCAAAGGATGTGAAGAGATTTATGTGTGATTTCCAGAGGAGCTGAAGAGTTACAAGGAATCTTCCAGTGGAATGAGGACGATTCGTGGAGGAAATTGATAGCTAGATGAGGGTTGGAGCTCGTAACTGAAACAGAAAGGATGAGCTTGACTACAATAGATAAGACGAAGAGTCTCAATTGCCAGAGAGAAAAGAGAATCTCAGCATAACACCTACTGATGATAGACACAGGGGTTGAACTACCAGAGAATATGAAGAGTCGCGATGATGATCAGGCAGAGCACTTGAGATGTGGAGGAGATTTGCGTGGTATAAGCATGCATAGGAATGGAAAATATTTCATGCACAAGGTGCACAGAATCTATAAATACATGGTACAGAGAAGAGATGAGGTTGGAGTTGTTGTTGGAGTTGTTGTGGATGTTGTTCTTGAAGGTGATTCATGCATGAAGAAGGATCAGAGTGTAGCAGCTGAATTGAACAAAAGAGGAACTGTGCAGTGAATGGACATGGTGCACAGAGCATAAAAAGAAGAAGAATAGATAGTGCAAGTCATCTGTGTAGGAAGGCAGTGAGGCTGACAGAGCAGCAAAATGCAGCAGAACAGTGATGAGTCTAGTAAGCCATTGTTGAACATTATATCACTGTAATGAGTTTTAGTAGCAAATATTTATAAAATAGGGTGGTAGGGAGGTTCTAGGGAGGATTGTTGTCCTCATAGGTTCAAGTGGGTGCTTGAACATAGGGAGTTGGTGCTAGATAAACCAGGGAGTTGGTGCTTCCTTCTAGTGGGTGCTAGAGAAAAACAGAGAGTTGGTACTCTCAGCAAGTTGCAGCTTGCAAAATAGAGGTTGTAGCCTCACAATGAGTTGGTGCTCATATGTATGATAATGTAAAGAATGAAAAAAATACTTATCATATAAAGAAGAAGAGGATTTTACCCTGTATGGGTTTCCTTGGGAAATATTTGTCTCTGTGTTTCTTATATATGTGACTGATGTTGAATGTTCCATTCTTTATTTCCCTGCATTATTGTGATCATCATTGAGTGCCTTGTAAAAATTTTAAAAGAAGCATAATTGTTTAAGCACGGGGACAATTGATTCACCCCCCCCCTCTCAGTTGGCCAACAGATGGATCGATGGGGTTTCATTGGTATATGATGCATTGTTGGAGCCATGTATAGACGACTCATTATTATCTTATCACGATTGATAAGGTGCACAAATGGATGAACTACAAAGTGGTCCCCTTATGGTGAAATTCCTCACGGGAGGACGCTTTGTGGATTGCGTTATCCTAGAAGAATGGTTGGAGGACCCATGCTTGTATATGGAATAATGAGATGAAGATCAATGAAGTTGTTGGTGAAACTATCCTAGATGGATAGTGCTTTTCATGCCATTTTCGGTGGTATGTGGAATGTCACATAAATCCTCACGATTTGAGAGTTATGGCCTTACAAAATTGAAGGACCCCCATATGAAGGTTTGAAGCCCACAAGGTCAAAGAAGTCAAAGTGCTTGAAAAGAAGAAATCATTATGTAAATGATAAAGTAAAGTGACAAATTCAAGGTGGATTATTTAAATAATAAAGAGAAGTGAAAAAATCAATAAATATTATTTAAACGATAAAGTGAGATGACAAAATCAAGAAGGAATATTTAAATGAAAAAGTAATGGAGAACTTTCTATTTATGGAAAGTGGTTAACCTTAAAATAAGGAAAATAGGTTAAGTGACCTAGAAATGGGTTAAGTGACCTAGAAATGGGTTAAGTAACCTAGAGGATGAAATTATAAACAAGATAGCAATGGTCTCTTGGAAAATATCGTTTTTGTGGATCAATGGAGAGCTTCTTGTGAGAATATCTTTTGGAGTATTGATGGAGAGCTTCTTGTGAGAGCATTTTGGTGTGGATCTCTTGAGCATGATTGAAGATCTATTTTGAGAGATAGGATATCGGGAGGATATTAAGGACGCATTGAAGTTTCGACAAGTCTAAGATCATGACGATGAAATTCTTGAAATTATAGAAAAACCATATTTTCTAGTGCGTACATGGGATGTCTGTGTATAGGGTGCATATATGCAAGCTATCTGTGTACAAGGTGAATACAATATGTGGGATGTCAGTGTACAGGGAGTGTACAATGGATAAAATCATGGAGATTTGTGGTTGAGCTGATGACAAGTTGTTGAAGACTGAAGAAGGTTCCAGATCTGCATTCTATGGGCTCAAATTTGTCACTGAGACACTGGTATGATTACATTATTGTCTTGATGGATAGTATAGCTTGTTGTGTTGTGAATTCTTAGGGAATTCTTGGTATGGCTACTATGATGTGGTTTATGTTGGTTGATGGAGTGAGCAACACTCTTATGATTCAGTACTGATATGATGACTATAGTATGTTGATTACTTATGCATGATTGAGTAGCATTCATATTGATTGGTTGTGAAGCATGAGTAGGATATTGGAGAGCTTGGATGTGTTGTGACTGGCTGGTGGTCAGTTTGGACAGTGAGAGATAGAAGAGAATGATGAATTGGTTGCAAAGGATCTGATTTGATATTGAAGGATAAACCCTAATATCTCAGAAGGTATACGCAGGTTGTTGTATACACTTGTCACGTACATACGTGGGCTGTAGTGAGCCAGGGCGCGTACACACGTGGGCTGCACTACTGACAGGTCATGTACCTATTGCATATTGATATTTGTTATGGATTGTTTCCTCATCTCATTTGGTGTTGAGGATGTAAGATGAGTCTTGCATTATAGAGCTAGTGCTCTTGTAGAGTCGTACTATATTCAGTTATTGCTGAAAAACCTGTTGGCAGCCAATTCATTTTTTTTTATTGCCCTAAAAAGATGCCTACACCTATTGTCTTTTAAAACGACAAGTCATCGTCGCATTTTGCAACTAGACATTTTAATCATTTCTTGCGACAATTGCAATCTGATTTCAATTCAGTTTTCACAATTGAAAGTGTGAAAACCCCTCCATCGTTATTTGGACTGTCATCATTTTCTTGTTGATCTCATGAAAGGCACTTGCCCCTGGTTTGTTATTAAGTGGCTGGAGTCTTCTTTCAAACTATATCCATTTATATACTCTTACTTTGATTGTGCATTTTGATTAATGAGACTTTGAACATATTGAGTTATGGGTTATATTTGATTTCCTAAGGGTCATGTTTGATCTAGTTTTATATGATATGATCCTTATTGTTTTAAACCTTTGACTTATTGATTTTACAAAATCTTTGGTCATAATGTTTTATAAAACTTTGATTATTTATTATGCTATGAGTGCATGATCAATGTATGAGTTGCGATTTGAATGGAAAAGGTTTGAATTATAAACCACGATCGGGTGAACTTTTGGTTTGATTTAATAAAGTCTGAACATATGCAATGGCACGATTGGATAAACATTTAACTTTGGGTTTTGATTATCATTTGGATCATTACTTGGCGTATGATTGTGTTATGAGTTTGATGGATATAGCCTGAAGTTATACGATGGTGCGTTGATTAACGTTGGGTTTTGATTGAATGGTTTTGACTTATGTAATGGTGCATTGATATATGGTATGGCAAGTTGATACATTGTCCACCGCCCAAAGTAACGGGTTGGCCGATTCATATGGTTTAAACGATTTTATGTGGATGGAACAACATTGTACTGTGCCATTATTATTCTGCATGGTGGTGGTAATCCCACCACCTTCGCACGCATACAATTAATCCTTGCATCTTTGAGCACTGCAGCTGTTAGCCATAACCATTTTTGACCCTGTGTATTGTATTATTCGACTAAAACCCTACTATGCACAGAAGCCATGGCTCCAGTCGTAAGAGTCGAGCCCAACGGTTGCCAAGTATTGCTAATGTTTGATGGCGCTTATAGCGACCTGGAGAAATTTGGGTGGCTCCCGTTTATAAGGAAATTCGATGGTTATAACCCTATCGTGACTCGGCAATTTGCATTATCAATCGATGGCTGCTAAGCCAAAGTTGGGGACGTGCAACTGGAAACTAATGAACAATTTCTCAGCTCAGCAACCAGTCTGCCTCCTACGGGACAGAAGTGGTCGAAGAGTTGCAAGGTAGATGATGTCCTGTGGCATTGCTTTTCCAATCTCGGATGGTGAACTCATGCGACAAAGGTTTGCCTGCAAAAATGTTAAAACAACGCTGGCATGACCTGCTAATGATAATCAAGCAATTCATTACTTGCGAGGGCAGGTACGGGTTCGTTTTCTTGTTTCATCTTTGTCTATTGATGGTTTTAATAGGGTATGAGCTCAATATGCCCCACTACCTGCATAGAAGTCTTTTTAAGATGGCTAAAAGGTATAAACGCAGCCAGGCCGATACCAGCCTCTTCCATTTGGGGTTGATTAAAATGATTATGGTTTATGAGTTGGGGTTACGTCGTGATTGTTGGGATTCTTTTCTCAGTCGTAATGGCTTTGAAGAATCAAACCCTCCACAGGTTGATAAACCCATGGTGACCGAAAGCAAGCCTATCCCTGTGCCTTACAGCTTTTTGCTACCCAAACCTCTACCCGACCCACCTACGAACTTGCTTATGGCTGTGACCAAACAGGTAGAAATTGCTAAACCCGCAACCAAAAATCCTAAAGCTAAAACTAATGCTAATTCTAAAGGCAAGAAAAATGCTCGGTTAATCTCTCGCATGGCGAGAAATAAACCTAAAACCCCTGTCAACTCCGAGCCTATCGTGGTTAGCGAAGATTCCATTTCGGAAATTGAACGTTTTCTCACAAACGAGTATCCTTACTCAGAGGGTTTGTGTGACAAACTTGCATATGAATTTGTCAAGAATTTACCACCTTGTTTGCGGGATGATCCTAACTTTCCTGGCATTGAACTACCTCGTGGAACCCTCGGTGACTCATCGAAAACCCCATCTGCTCAACCAGTTATTCCCCCATGCAACCAGTGTGGGTTATGGTTGGAGAGATACTACTTAGATGTGCTGATTTTCCAATCCAGAATCCATGCTTTGGAAGAACAAGTGGCAAAGCTCACTGGTCATAATGCCAAAGGGGAACCGACTGACAAGAAGCAACGAACAACGGGTTAAATTCTATTCAAGAATGTTGAGTCAGCCACGACAATTGTCAATTCGAAATTGGCATAGCCTCAGCAACCTCGTTGGTATAACTTTCACCCATTTATATGGCACATTCATAAACTCTGTATACATCATTGACCTGCTATGTTACATAAACATGCATTGTTGTATGTAAATTGTTTTGGTAAATGGAATTTTGTTATTAGATTTGGTCTTGATTCTGTTAGTCATAATATGGATTTGATTGTTTTAAATCCGTTGCGATTGAATGTTCTGTTGCATCTATTATAGACAAGTTGTTTTGCATTTCAAACCTTGAGACACGATTTATGTTGTGATCTGAATTGGTTATGAGACACATGGTTATCTGCTACAATTTGATTTACATATCGCTTTGACCAGCCTGGATACGGTTTGGATTTTGTTTAAAAAAAAGGGTTTTGTTTTATATTAAAAATTGATACAAATCATAACAGTCATCCAACTCCCAGCCAGTCAATTCGTTGTGGTTAGTCGACCCTGTTCTTTTTGAATTGGAATGACAGTGTATTTTCTGTTACGAATGGATTTGTAAAACAAAATGAACATGCCCAGGATGATGAATTTTTCTATAATTGACTCAGACCCGATTTTATTTGATTGCCGGCTAGCTTATGGTTATCATTGTTGTTGTTAGATCTTGACTATGTCACACCCAGCAAAAGAAATCTATGGTGGCTTTTGGTCGATACTGTTACGTATGTTTCGTTTTGATGTATATCGTAACAGCCTTCTCGTATTTGATCAAAACAGAATGAATCTTGTGCTTAATCTCTACAGCCTGTTGATTGAAATGACATGAAATCTATGTATATTGCTACAGCTGTAACATATATGTTTTGTTCAATAATATCGATTATAGTTATGTTATGGCAAATCATATCTGATATGATTATGATTTTGTTCGGTTATGGTTGATATGATTACTATTATGTTCGATCATGGTAGTATTGATTACGATTACATCGTATCTCATATGGCTCGATTCACTGCTTAATTTCGCTTAATTCAAAACAAGCCTGTCAAAGTTTGACCGTGTTTTATGGTAACTAAAAATAAAGCATTCTTTACTCTGTTTTGATTGCATTCATTTTGATATTGTTTGATTTGAATGATAATTTCCTTTGAATTATTAGTAATTTGTTTTTTTAGGATTATTAAGAGATGATTCGATTTGATTTTATTTGATTGAGATCTGGTCCTGTTTGCTATTTTTGACTAGCTACAGAATCAAATGATTCTGTAGCTAAATCTGTGGAGTCAATTTTTTATTATTTTCTTAATGAAATATCTTTCTAACTTGATCTTTGTGTTCTATTGCAGGCAAATTCGAATTGGCAATAGATATGATGAGCATTTAGGGGGTGTTTTACAGATTCCACTTGCATTTTATTTTTTTAGTTTAGGTGATTTTGGGATATCTCCCAGGATATGTAAAACTATTTGATATCATCCACAAGGAAGTTTTACCTTGTGAAGAGACCTATATATACTTATGATTTTTTTAATAATCTTCATCCTCAGTTGTGGGAGAACAAGGATATGGAGTTATAATACTGACTGGAGCAGAATCTGATGTTTTGTCATAGCTTTTGCTTTTCAATATATCAATGTTTTGTTTTATGTTGTGTATATCACTTTGTTTATGGTTTACGATTACTTTAGCTATATAAATCATATGCAAATGATATAATTATAATCACTGTTATCCATATCTTGTTTCTTCCAAATAGATAAAAGACATAACAATTGTTAGTTCTTTTTGTGAACAATTCTTTTATTTTCTTCATAAATTGAATTGTTATATATAAGTTCACTACATAATAGGTTTCCCTTATTGCAGGAATTTGTAATCATAAGATTGTTATGATTTTCTTTTATGTCTTGTTTGTCCTATAAAACACTTCAAGGAGTAGCATAGATGATCGTTTACGAGAAGCATACGGACTAACCGGTGTGAGTTTCTCTCCTCCAACCAGCTCAGAAGTCATCTTACACAAGGCAGACTTGGAGCGTTTCCAGGTCAATTAGTATTTTGTTTACTGTTTTTATTAAGTAGTTTAATATAGATAGAAGTTTAATTAGATTTATATTAGATTGTTTAATTTCAGTAAATATATTAGATCGTTTAATTTCAGTAGTTTTTATTTCTTTTTCATAAAATATAAAAATAAAAATAAAAAAAGATATTCTTGGCTGTCTTAGGGCAGAAAATACATGAGTTTTGCAGGTTTTAAATAAATCTGTAGGCTGTTTATAGTGTATATTTGTGAATAAGAAATATTATAACTGATAATTAGATAGCTGATTTGAATTACTATAATTGTAGTTAGTCGATTGTATGTAATAGTTAGAATAGTTTGATTTAGTTTTAATTTAATTTAGTAAGTTGTTTTAATTAGGTTAGTATATTAATTAGTTAGTTTAGTTTGTTTCATTAGTTGTAATTAGTTTAGTTTCTTTTGGTTTTTTTTAGATAGTTTAATTAGTTTGTTAGTTTATTTAGATTAGTTAATTCAGATCAGTTTTCTCTTTGGTTTTCTTATGAGACCTTAGAGCGGCCAATGGAACCGTTAAACTCGTTAGGGTGGTTCATTCCAAATGGCTTGAGTTATTTAGACAACCCCGGACCGATTCCACTCTCCTAGTTGACGGACAGACAGTTTCGCCCATCAACAAATGGTGCTAGAAGGAGGGCCAAACTAAATTGATGGCATGAGGTGGTCGCAAGACTCCTCCACCCCTTAATCGCTCCCCTATAGTGACTAGAAGTCGTTCATTCGATAGTATCCCCCCTCAAACAACAACTACTTTAACCGAAGATCCACAGATCACAGTTGAGCCAACAACCCCTAATCCTACAGGTGGTGATATACAAGAAATTTTTAGACAATCTCTTATTAAATCACATAAAGCCTTTGCTAGTCTTAGGCAACCAAATCTCCCGTGGGGTCAACCTTTAGACTTCTC
>ML781709.1:176078-193356 GCA_009831015.1 Picea engelmannii
TGGGTGAAAAGATCCAAAAAGGCCACGTTGTTAGAAGCCTTTGAAGAGGCTACGTAAATTGAAAAAGACATTCTTAGTCTTAAGGATTCTTCTAGCAACGAAACTGAGACTGTTTCTTCTTCCAAGAAGAAGATTGAAATTCTTCCCAGACCTACACAAGACAAAACACAATTCGAAAACTCTGATTTGGAAAATTTAACCAAAGTTGTACAAAAGTTATCTAATCAAGTTATAGACTTAAAAAGGTCGACTGAGGAAGCCTCTTCAAGCAAAGGACCCTACAAACCTCCTTTCCGAAAGCCTTTTCCCTCAAACCGGTCTAATCCAAACCGTGAAGGCTTGAACCTAGAAAGTTTGCAATGTGCTCTACAGACAATTCTAGGAGCCCAAGATGACTTGATCCCTCCTGAAATTCCTCAAGAGGAAGTCGAGCAGGAAACCACTCAAGAAGAAGAGTCTTCTCCAAATATCTTTGGACATTTCTCGGATAGTATATTTCAAGCCAACTTCGAGACTGTTCACCCTTATAACACTAGGAGTAAGACAGCAAGTAAACCTCCTGCTGAGAATACTACAACTTCTCCCCCAAAGCCATCTAAATCAGTAGAAACTAAACAAAGTGATGCTAGCCCTAAATTAGATTATGATGTTGTTGAAGATCTTAAAAAATTACGGGCTAACATTTCTATCTTTGAGTTGTTGAAATTTCCATTTTTGTTATAGAAGATGTTGCAAAATATTTTAGATAATGGTAAGAATGGTAATTCAAATGGTAATAAGGTTGTGCAAAGAAAAGTTTCGTAGAAGACTTCCACAAAAAATAATCCTGATCCTCAAGATAAAGGAAGCCTTCCTGTACCAAATGTAAATAATGTAAATAATGTAAATAACACAAATAATGTAGATGAAGTAGCATTAGAAACCACGAGTAAGAAATCGCAAGCTACATCTTTAAATACTTGCAAGAATGTACCTCCTTTTCTTTTAACTTTCGAAATCTTGAACAGAAATGTGCATAATTGTATGGTTGACTCAGGAGCATCGTCAAATGTGATGCTTTGGTCAGTCTGTTAAAAGATTAATGTCGAGGTAGAACCATCTTCTTTGAAAATTATACAACTTGATCGAACAGATGTTAAAGTTATAGGCGAATTGAAAAATGTATTGATTAGATTATCATTTAACCCAAAGGTTCATCAGGTTATTGATATAATTGTGGTGGATATTCCAGAAGTGTATGGTATGTTTTTGAGTAGGGACTGGTCGGAGCAGCTACATGGTTACTTCGCAACAGACTGGTCTCACTTATGGCTTCCAGAAAACGGTAAGCCCAACAAGATCAGGGTGAATCGTGAGTGTTACCTCAATTTCACGGTAACAGACTTAAATGGCCCCAATGAACTGTATACACCTCCGGCAGATTCACCTGAAGTCCAAGGGATGGACACCTTCTTCGAAAAATTCATGGCTGAAGTTTCACCTATCAACAATCCACAACATCAATCCGAGATCATAGCTTGTACGCAACCAACAGCTTCTATCCAACCACACAGTGAACCCGATGAAAATCAAATTTGGTCTTTATATTTCGATGGTTCCAAGTCTAAAGAAGGAGCTGGTGCAGGCTGCATCATCATTGATCCGGCAGGTAACAAAACATTATTGGCTTGTAGATTAGAATTTGAATGTACTAACAACATTGCAGAATATGAGGCTTTATTACAAGGTCTCAGAAAAGCCTTGGACATGCACATTCAAAATCTAACTGTATTCGGCGACTCTGAGATAGTGGTCAGGCAGGTGAGAAATACTATACATTGTCTTTCCCCGCATCTCAAATGTTACCAGTCTGAGGTATGGAGTTTAATAAACAAATTTTCTGCTTTTAATATAAATTCCATTCCTAGATTAAATAATGTCGAAGCAGATTTACTAGCTAATGTTGCCTCTAAACTTCTTCCTGCAGAAGGCTTATCTCCAAACGCATTCTCCGTGGAGCTATTTTTTCGACCATCTGTTCCTGACAATATCACGAACTGGAGAGTGTTTGATGATGATCAGCAAATCATTAACTTTCTGCACATGGAAGAAACCTTTGAAGGTGTCGTGATAGATGAACAAACACACAACGACAATTTGCATGACTTTACGGTAATACCTAATCTGAAACCTCCTGAAGCTCAATTGGACATGGTAAATCCCATACCCAAATCTGTTGCTAGACTAGAAATTTTTTATGATTTTGAAGATAAATTTAAAAAGACGGTCAATTGTAAAACCAACAGTTCCTCGTTGTCTTATGAAAAAGTCAATTTAGGAACTAGTGAAAACCCTCAGTGTATCAACTTAGGCTTGGAATGTTCTAGACAAGAAAAAGCTGCTTTTGTTAAATTGTTTAAAGAATTCAAGGATGTCTTTGCTTGGACTTACAAAGATCTTAAAATGTTCGATCCTAATATTATACAGCATGTCATCTCGATGCAGCCCCAAACCTTGCCTTTCCAACAGAAACTAAGGAAAATGCATCCTAAACTAGAACCGACCGTACAAAAAGAATTGAATAAACTCCTAGGTGCTAAGATAATTTTTCCTGTTAGACACACCCAATGGGTATCCAACCTCGTCCCAGTGCGGAAGAAAAACAGGGAAATTCGACTTTGTGTCGATTTCCGAAACCTCAACAAAGCGTCTGATAAAGATAATTATCCTGTCCCTCCCATGGAACAGATACTTCAACAAGTGTCTGGTTCCGAGAGGCTATCCTTATTGGATGGTTTCTCTGGATATAACCAAGTCTTGATGTCTCCGTCAGACCAATTAAAAACTACTTTCTGTACTCCGTGGGGCACTTATGCTTATCACAAAATGCCCTTTGGATTGATTAATGCTGGTGCTACCTTTCAGAGAGCAATGGATATTTCTTTCCGAGGCTTGATCAATCACTCCATAGTAGTATACTTAGATGATGTGACCATTTATTCCAAAAACAAAGACGATCATCTAGCTCACTTACAAGCCGTTCTGCTACGATGTCGTAAATACGGCATCTCCTTGAACCCTAAGAAGTCCATATTTGTAGTAGAATAGGTTAAATTACTAGGATTCATTGTGTCTAGTGATGGAATGATTATTGACCCCGAGAGGACCCAAGTTATCACTAAACTTTCCCCACCCACCTCCAAAAAATCCATGTAGTCTTTCCTAGGCCAGATTAATTTCGTGAGGAGATTTGTCCCCAGTTTCTCCGAAATGGTCAGGCCTCTCCAAAACTTGATTAAGAAAGACATCCAATATCACTGGGGACCCACAGAAAACCAAGCTTTCAATGCTATTAAGAAGGCCATAATAGAAGCTCCGTCTCTCATGAGCCCTGATTTCTCTAAAGACTTTACACTCTATACTTTTGCCTCTGATCATTCCTATGCTGCAGTCCTAACTCAGAAGAATTCTGAGAACAACGAAGTGCCCATCGCCTTTATGAGCTCTTCTTTCAAAGGCGCTAAAATTAATTACCCAGCAGTCGATCGACAAGCCTATGCTGTCTTCAAGGCAGTTAAACATTTCCGGTCTTATCTTTTGAAGTCAAGGACAAAGGTCATTGTCCCTTACCCTGCCATTAGGAACTTGTTAGTGCAAAAAGAGTTAGGAGAGAAAAGAGCCAACTGGGTCACCTCCTTACAGGAGTATGACTTAGAAATCACTCCAGCTCAGATCGTGAGAGGCCAAGGGTTGTGTAAGTTGGTAGTTGATTCAGAAATTGAACAACAAGAAGATAGTGATACGTCAATCCTAGAATAGCATGATCATAGTTTGATTTGTTGCACTCAAAACCTAGTGAGTCCTTGGTACGACGATATTAGACACTGTCTTCAACATGGATCAGCACCCCGTCACCTTGACCCTGCCAAGAGAAGAGCACTAAGACTAAATTCTGCCTCCTTTCATCTAGTTAATGGTATACTGTTTCGTCAGAATTTTGATGGCGTACTGATGCGTTGTCTTGAGAAGGACGAAGCAGAGAAAGTCTTACTTGAGTTGCATGTAGGAGAAGCTGGTGGTCACTTCGGTGGCGATACCACTGATCATAAATTCTTAAGAGCCGGTTATTACTGGCCAATACTTTTTAGAGACGCCCACGCCTTGTGCCGAAAATGTATCATTTGTCAGAAAGCGTCAGGGCGATTACAAAAACCAGCCTTCCCCTTGCAGCCCGTTACAGTCGATTCTCCTTTTGAGCAATGGGGCCATGATATCATTGGTCCTATTAACCCTCCATCCTCACAACAGCACAAGTATATTGTGACAGCCACTGATTACTTTACTCGATGGCCTGAAGCCGTCGTGCTAAGAACTGTTAACACAAGTCAGGTGATCGCCTTTCTGAATTCGAATATCATCACCTGTTTCAGAATCCCTGATTGTCTAGTCTTTGATAATGCTTCATACTTTTCCTCTCTTGAGATGAGTGAGTTCGCCTTAGAAAAGGGAATAACGCTGAAGTATTCCGCTAGTTATTACCCCCAGGGCAACGGCTTAGCAGAATCAACAAACAAGAACTTGATTAAGATTATCAAGAGAACCGTGGCTGAAAATCACAAGAACTGGCACAACGCACTGCTGAATGCACTGTGGGATGATAGGGTAACACCCAAAGCTGCTATAGGTAATTCCCCCTTTTTTCTCGTTTATGGCAGAGAAGCCATTTTTCCACCTCATATTCTTCTTCCTTCGCTCCAATTGTCACAAAAAGTTCAAGAAGAAGAATGTCCCCCTTTAGAAAGCCGTATTAACGCTTTGATGAAGTTAGAAGAAGTAAGAACCCAAGCCAAGCGTAAATTAGATCAACATCAACAATTGATTAAAAGCTGGTTCAATTCTAATTCTACTTCTGATAGAAATTTTGAAGTAGGCGATCTCGTCTTAAAGTGGGACAAACCACACAAAGGGAAGGGTGAACACACCAAGTTTCAAAATTTGTGGCTTGGGCCATTTTTGATTGCTGAAAAGTTGGGTCCTAGTTCTTTTCGTTTGCAGAATCTTGAAGGACAGCCTGACACCTACCCGGTGAATGGCCAAGCCCTGAAAAGATACTTTGCCTGATTTCTATCCTTGTATATTATGTAAATATTTCCTTTTGTTTTTATTTTTGCCTTTGTTTTGATTTTTATTTGATTGATCAGTTTGGTGTGTTTTTTGAAACATATGCATGCCTGTGTACTGAGCCATTCATACAAAGACCATGGGAAAATATCTTCACTGAAATAACTTCTGAAAAGTTGTACGAACATCAGTGATATATTTCTAAAAAATGAAAATGATGTTGGAAAATTTTGTTTGAAAGAAGTTTACTAATTTCAATCTCTGAGAGAAGTTTGTCATGATCATATTTATCTTTTTACGATGTCCCTTTTCCGTAAAGGAATGACTCAAAAAAGGATGTCTCCTTGTTGTAGTAAGTTGTTTTAGAAATAAAACATTTCTGGAGCTAAATAAAGGACAATATCAAAAAAATTTGATGAGTTATAAAAAAAATATATGATAAAGTACTAAGATTTTTCAGCATCACCCTGCTCAGCTATCTATAAAAGAAAAACAAAATAAAAGTATTAATAAGAGCTGTGGGAAGTGTTTGTAAACCCACCGGGATACTGACCAGGTCCGCTGGCAGTGGGGCAATGCAAGCATGGCACCAAGACAACTTCGTCGGGGTACTGAACAGGCCTGCTGGCAGTGAAGCAATGTCGGGTAAACGAAAATCTGTAAAATTAAAAGAAACCTCTTTTAAAAAGTCATTTATTCTAATCTAGAACTTCTTGACAGGATACAGACGTCCGAGTGGGTTAAATGGAAACCCTGTCAAGGCTATGGACGCCTGCTGGCAGCAGTGTCCATGCCAACAGTATTGAAGATTTTATCATAAAAATCGT
Source organism: Picea engelmannii (assembly GCA_009831015.1). Classification (NCBI taxonomy): domain Eukaryota; kingdom Viridiplantae; phylum Streptophyta; class Pinopsida; order Pinales; family Pinaceae; genus Picea; species Picea engelmannii. The sequence continues at coordinate 182,006 of ML781709.1, forward strand.
GACTTGCTGATCTTGAGACTATTATTTGTTTGCATCTTTTGAAACATCGCTGAAAAAGATGGTAGATGATGATGTTAGTACGATTTTCTGGTTGTTGTTTTAAGTCGAATTTTTCTTTACTGTCTTGATATGAATTCATTTCTTTTGACAGAGATAACTGCTTCTCCCAGTGTGTCACCATTGTTGGCAGCCAATTCATTTTTTTTTATTGCCCTAAAACGCTGCCTACACCTATTGTCTTTTAAAACGACAAGTCATCGTCGCATTTTGCAACTAGACATTTTATTCATTTCTTGCGACAATTGCAATCTGATTTCGATTCAGTTTTCACAACTGAAAGTGTGAAAACCCCTCCATCGTTATTTGGGCTGTCATCATCTTCTCGTTGATCTCATGAAAGGCACTTGCCCCTGGTTTGTTATTAAGTGGCTGGAGTCTTCTTTCAAACTATATCCATTTATATACTCTTACTTTGATTGCACATTTTGATTAATGAGACTTTGAACATATTGAGTTATGGGTTATATTTGATTTCCTAAGGATCATGTTTGATCTAGTTTTATATGATATGATCCTTATTGTTTTAAACCTTTGACTTATCGATTTTACAAAATCTTTGGTCATAATGTTTTATAAAACTTTGATTATTTATTATTCTATGAGCGCATGATCAATGTATGAGTTGCGATTTGAATGGAAAAGGTTTGAATTATAAACCACGATCGGGTGAACTTCTGGTTTGATTTAATAAAGTCTGAACGTATGTGATGGCATGATTGGATAAACATTTAACTTTGGGTTTTGATTATGATTTGGATCATTACTTGGCATATGATTGTTTTATGAGTTTGATGGATATAGCCTGAAGTTATGCGATGGTGCGTTGATTAAAGTTGGGTTTTGATTGAATGGTTTTGACTTATGTAATGGCACATTGAAATATGGTATGGCAAGTTGATACATTGTCCACCGCCCAAATTAACGGGTTGGTCGATTCATATGGTTTAAACGATTTTATGTGGATGGAACAGCACTGTACTGTGCCATTATTATCCTGCATGGCGGTGGTAATCCCACCACCTTCGCACACATACAATTAATCCTTGCATCTTTGAGCATTTCAGCTGTTAGCCATAACCATTTTTTATCCTATGTATTGTATTATTCGACTCAAACCCTACTATGCACAGAAGCCATGGCTCAATTCATAAGAGCCGAGCCCAACAGTTGCCAAGCATTGCTAATGTTTGATGGCGCTTATAGCGACCTGGAGAAATTTGGGTGGCTCCCCTTTATAACGAAATTCGATGGTTATAACCCTATCGTGGCTTGGCAATTTGCGTTATCATTCGATGGCTGCCGAGCCAAAGTTGGGGACATGCAACTGGAAATTAATGAACAATTTCTCAACTTGGTAACCAGTCTACCTCCTATGGGACAGAAGTGGTCGAAGAGTTGCAAGGTAGATGATGTCCCGTGGACATTGCTTTTCCAATCTCGGATGGTGAACTCATGCGACAAAGGTTTGCCTGCAAAAATGTTAACACAACGTTGGCATGACCTGCTAATGATAATCAAGCAATTCATTACTTGCGAGGGCAGGTACGGGTTCATTTTCTTGTTTCATCTTCATCTATTAATGGTTTTTATAGGGTATGAGATCAATATGCCCCACTACCTGCATAGAAGTATTTTTAAGATCGCTAAAAGGTATAAACGTAGCCAGGCCGATACCAGCCTCTTCCATTTGGGGTTGATTAAAATGATTATGGTTTATGAGTTGGGGTTACGTCGTGATTGTTGGGATTATTTTCTCAGTCATAATGGCTTTGAAGAATCAAACCCTCCATAGGTTGATAAACCCGTGGTGACCAAAAGAAAGCCTATCCCTGTGCCTTACAGCGTTTTTCTACCCAAACCTCTACCCGACCCACCTACGAACTTGCCTATGGTTGTGACCAAATAGGTTGAAATTGCTAAACCCACAACCAAAAAGCCTAAAGATAAAACTAATGCTAATTCTAAAGGCAAGAAAAATGCTCGGTTAATCTCTCGCATGGCGAGAAATAAACCTAAAACCCCTATCAACTCTGAGCCTATCATGGTTAGCGAAGATTCTGATTCGGAAATTGAACGTTTTCTCGCAAACGAGTATCCTTACTCAGAGGGTTTGTGTGACAAACCTGCATATGACTTTGTCAAGAATTTACCACCTTGTTTGCGGGATGATCCTAACTTTCCTGGCATTGAACTACCTTGTGGAACCCTCAGTGACTCATCGAAACCCCCATCTTCTCAACCAACTGTTCCCCCATGCGACCAGTGTGGGTTATGGTTGGAGAGATACTACTTAGATGTGTCGATTTTCCAATCCATAATCCATGCTTTGGAAGAACAAGTGGCAAATCTCACTGGTCATAATTCCAAAGGGAAACCCACTAACAAGAAGAAACGAACAACGGGTTCAATTCTGTTCAAGAATGTTGAGTCAGCCACGGCAATTGTCAATTCGAAATTGGCATAGCCTCAACAACCTCGCTGGTATAACTTTCACCCATTTATATGGCACATTCATAAACTCTGTATACATCATTGACCTGGTCTGTTACATAAACATGCATTGTTGTATGTAACTTGTTTTGGTAAATCAAATTTTGTTATTGGATTTGGTCTTGATTCTGTTAGTCATAATATGGATTTGATTGTTTTAAATCGGTTGCAATTGAATGTTCTGTTGCATCTATTATAGACAAGTTGTTTTGCATTTCAAACCTTGAGACACATGGTTATCTGTTACAATTTGATTTACATATCGCTTTGACCAGCTTGGATACGGTTTGGATTTTTTTTTTTAAAAAGGGTTTTGTTTTATATTAAAAATTGATACAAATCGTAACAGTAATCCAACTCCCAGCCAGTCAATTCATTATGGTCAGTCGACCCTGTTCTTTTTGAATTGGAATGACAGTGTATTTTTTGTTACGAATGGATTTGTAAAACAAAATGAACATGCCCAGGATGATGAATTTGTCTATAATTGAATTAGACCCGATTTTATTTGATTTCCACCTAGCTTATGGTTATCATTGCTGTTGTTAGATCTTGACTATGTCACACCCAGCAAAAGAAATCTATGGTGGTGTTTGGTCGATACTGTTATGCATGTTTCGTTCTAATGTATATCGTAATAGCCTTCTCGTATTTGATCAAAACAGAATGAATATTGTGCTTAATCTCTACAGCCTATTGATTGAAACGACATGAAATCTATGTATATTGCTACAGCTGTAACATATATGTTTTGTTCAATAATATCGATTATAGTTATGTTATGGCAAATCATATCTGATATGATTATGATTTTGTTCGGTTATGGTTGATATGATTACTATTCTATTCGATCATGGTAGTATTGATTATGATTACATCATATCTCATATGGCTCGATTCATTGCTTAATTTCGTTTAATTCAAAACAGGCCTGTCAAAGTTTGACCGTGTTTTATGGTAACTAAAAACAGAGCATTCTTTACTCTCTTTCGATTGCATTCATTTTGATATTGTTTGATTTGAATGATAATTTCCTTTGAATTATTAGTAATTCGTTTTTTTAGGATTATTAAGAGATGATTCGATTTGATTTTATTTGATTGAGATCTGGTCCTGTTTGCTATTTTTGACTAGCTACAACATCAGATGATTCTGTAGCTAAATCTGTGGAGTCAATTTTTTATTGTTTTCTTAATGAAATATCTTTCTAACTTGATCTTTGTGTTCTATTGCAGGCAAATTCGAATTGGCAATAGATATGATGAGCAGTTAGGGGATGTTTTATAGATTCAACTTGCATTTTATTTTCTTAGTTTAGGTGATTTTGGGATATCTCCCAGGATATGTAAAACTATTTGATATCATCCACAAGGAAGTTTTACCTTGTGAAGAGACCTATATATACTTATGATTTTTGTAATAATGTTCATCCTCAGTTGTGGGAGAACAAGGATATGGAGTTATAATACTGACTCGAGCATAATTTGATGTTTTGTCATAGCTTTTACTTTTCAATATATCAATGTTTTGTTTTATGTTGTGTATATCACTTTGTTTATGGTTTACGATTACTTTAGCTATCTAAATCATATGCAAATGATATAATTCTAATCACTGTTATCCATATCTTGTTTCTTCCAAATAGATAAAAGACATAACACTTGTTAGTTCTTTTTGTGAATGATAGTTTTATCTTCTTCATAAATTGAATTGTTATATATAAGTTCGCTGCATAATAGGTTTCCCTTATTGCAGGAATTCATAATCATAAGATTATTATGATTTTCTTTTATGTCTTGTTTGTCCTGTAAAACACTTCAAGGAGTAGCATAGCTGATCATTTACAAGAAGCATACGGACTAATTGGTGTGAGTTTCTCTCCTCCAACCAGCTCAGAAGTCATCTTACACAGGGCAGACTTGGAGCGTTTCCAGGTCAATTAGTATTTTGTTGACTATTTTTATTAAGTAGTTTAATATAGATAGAAGTTTAATTAGATTTATATTAGATTGTTTAATTTCAGTATATTAGATCGTTTAATTTCAGTAGTTTTTATTTCTTTTTCATAAAATATAAAAATAAAAATAAAAAAAGAGATTCTTGGTTGTCTTAGGGCAGAAAATACATGAGTTTTGCAGGTTTTAAATAAATCTGTAGGCTATTTATAGTGTATATTTGTGAATAAGAAATATTATAACTGATAATTAGATAGCTGATTTGAATTACTATAATTGTAGTTAGTCGATTGTATGTAATAGTTAGAATAGTTTGATTTAGTTTTAATTTAATTTAGTAAGTTGTTTTAATTAGGTTAGTATATTAATTAGTTAGTTTAGTTTGTTTCATTAGTTGTAATTAGTTTAGTTTCTTTTAGTTTGTTTTAGATAGTTTAATTTGTTTGTTAGTTTATTTAGATTAGTTAATTCAGATCAGTTTTCTCTTTGGTTTTCTTACGAGACCTTAGAGCGGCCAACAGAGTCGTTAAACTCATCAGGGTGGTTCATTCCAAACATCTTGGGTTATTTATACAACCATGGACCGGTTCCACTCTCCCAGTTGACGGACAGACAGTTTCGCCCGTCAACAAAACCCCAAGGATTGTAGTCTGTAATAAAAAGAAAATTGTACATACATCTTGTGTTCTTTGTGTTCCTTGTGGTGATGACTTGTTGATGATATATTTTTGATATATGTTGCTGATATGTGTTCACATATAACTAGCTATAAATGAAAGAAATGAGTAATGAGTAAAATGTTGAATGTTAACTAATGAGTTTTTATGTAAGAGGGAATTTTTGGGAAAAAGAGCCCCAAACTCATTCAACCCCCCCTCTAAGTGTGGTAGGTGTTTCCAACAATTGGTATCAAAGTGAGCCTTCACTACAAAACTTAACAAGCTTGAAGGAGATCCATAGACACACAAATGGATGATGAAATACGAATCCTTGATGGGGAAAACTATTCTACTTGGCGAATAGAGATGAGAGTGTATTTGAAGACAATGGGAGAAACTATTTGGAAGACAACCATTGGTGGATCAGCTCTATTGAAGAACAAGTCAAATTTTGTATCTCAAAGGGAAGGAAAGAAGAATGATGCATTGTCTCTTAAGGCCATTCTTAGTGGAATCTCAAGCCCTATCAAAGAGAGCATGGGACAATGCACTTCTGCAAAGGATCTGTGTCTAAAGCTAGAGGAGACATATCAAAACAAGGAAGAAGATGATGAAGACCACTCCATCAATATCATTAAAGGTAAAAAATCTCCAAAGACACTTGAATGCATTATTTATAAATGTGATCTTAAAAACATTTCAAATGAATACAAAGAATCAAGTGATAATGGTAGCACAAAGGAAAGAAAAGAATCATGTGATGATGTTGGCAAAAAGGAAGATCTTGAAAGTAATTCAAACGAAGGTAAAAAATATCTAAAGACTCCCGATTGCAATGACTCAAAATGTGATGATGTTGAATGTTTCTACTCAAGTGAAGAACAAGATCTAGAAATGGTTTGTGTGAAGTTTGATGGCAATTATCCCATGAAAATAATAGAAGAAGATCTATTATAACTTCAAAAAGAAGTTGAAGCGGGTTTATATAGATATAACAGTGATCATTATTATACAGACTATAAATATCTTTCAGACAACACTAAGAAGTTTCTTAGGAGGAATAAAAGGCACATCTTGAAGTTAAAGGGAATGCTCAAAGAACAATAAGAGAGAAATGAGACCAAATTAGAAGAAAAGGAAGAAGAGATCATGAGACTAAAGAATGAAAAAGAAGATATGAAGGTAGATGATGAGAATAGAGAAAGTTTTGAAACTATTATTCATCTCAAGACCCAAATTGAAGAATCCAAAGGATAGAGGAATTATTGAAGAATCAAATAAATGAAAAGGAATTGTCGTGTTGTAAGTTAGAAGCTGAAATTGTTGATCTTAGAAAGAAAGTGGAGAAGTCAAATAAATTCTTAAATAGCTCACTAATCTTGGATGAGATATTGGAAAGTTAAGGATCACCATATGATAAATCAGGTCTTGGATACAAAAAGGAAGCTACACATGTTGAAGAAAGCACCTCAAAGAAGCATCAGGTAAGTCAATCAAAGAAGGAAGACAATGATGCAAAACAATCATATACACAAGGAAAAGAAAATTTCAAAAGAACAAAACAAGGAAGACATCAAGAAGCTATTCTTAGGACACCAAAGAAAAGGTATGAAAGTATTTTTTATGGGCATTGTTATTCATGTAATGGATATGGTCACAAAGCTTTTGAATGTAGATCTTATGAAAGGAGATATAATGGAATATTTTATAACACCGTGAGGTGTTGGAGATGTGATCAAGTAGGATACATTGGTGTTCACTGTAATTCCATGAGATGCTACAGCTGTAATGGATTTGGCCACAAATCCCAGGAGTGCTGGAACACAAGAAAAAAGTCCATGATGAGGACTTCACACAGAATGGCTAGAACAAGGCACAAAGTAAGGAAGGGAGACATATTTGAGAAGATGGATGCTCAGAGCTCAAGTTCTGAGGAGAAGGGACATCTACAGAAGTGGGTGAAGAAGACAGAGCAGCCAAAACAGAATGAAAGATTGAAGGGAAGTTCAAAAGTGTCATCTATTGAGGCATATGCGGGTGATAGTGGTAACAATCATGTACATATGCATGCTGACCTTGTATAAGTTGCATACATACACGAGTTGTCTATGCAATAGGCCACATATATGTGGTGAAGCCTAAGGAAAAGGGCTATGCACAGGGATTGGATTTTGATGTGATGGTATAACTCTGTGATGCAAAGTCTGACATGGTTTATTGCAGTTTTTGACACTGTTTGTTGTAGGTTTTCATGATTCTATATTGGATTATGTAAGGTGATGATGTAAAATAAAATCTTGGGTCCATGGAACTAACCCATGAGTATGGATTGATGCATTTTCTGTTGAAGAACAATGTTGGTTATGTGATATATCTTGATGATGTATTGGAATCTTACTTGTTGGAAATCTTGTTGCATGCATTTAGCATATGGATGGGCTACACATTGGGACATGTGGCTGGTGAGTTGATGAGATGATCATGTTGTACATCATTGATAATCTATAGTTTATGCATGATTGGTACATTTCTAGTACACTGGTAGAGGCACCTACTAGCAGGTTGATTGGCACATGTTTTATGGAGTATTTGGCATACATGCATGGGATTCATCATTTTGTGGTGTTGGTGCATGATGGTGTACATGTTTTGGTACACTCATATATGGCATATGCTTGATGATACTACACCATTGGTATTACTTGATTAGCACAAAAATTGGTATTTTTTTATGATATTTAGTTCATGATGGAGACATCTCATGAGTGATATGACACATTGTTTGGCATGCTGGCAGATGCACATGGTTGGCATATTGGTAGATGCACATGGTTGGCATATTGGTGGATGTACATGGTTGGCATATTGGTAAATGCACATGTTGGCATGTTGATAGAAGCATATGATTGATACATTCCATGGGTGATATCTTTTGGCACATTACATGATGTTGATGTACATGGTTGATGTACATAGGTGTTGTGCATGATGAGAACACATTTTTGTATAGGATGTACTTGGTTGATATTTTTCTCACGATTCTTTATTTCATTGTTGACATACCTTTTTCTTCATGATGCTTGGTATGGCATGAGTTTTATGCATGAATAGGTCCAAGGATCATTATATGGTAGCACAGTTTTCATCTTCCAGAGAAGATAGGGGAGACATACCCATAGGGGATTCATTCTTCTTCCCATGATTCTAGGAGGAGATATTTATCATATGCATACCTAGAAAAGATCCCTATACTTGAAGAAAGAGCACAAAAGAATAATTCCAGGGGGAGCAATGGCCACAAGGGGAGTATGTTCAATGTATCTTCAGCATTACATCAGAGTGATATCCCTTGTTAAAAAGGGGAGAGATTATTCAGAGGAATATCAAAGGCACTCAGATAGGGGGAGCAGCCCCAAATAAGAGTTCATGCAAGGGAGCAACCCAAAGAGGAAAATGGCCCTTTCACATTGATGTCAAAGGGGGAGAGATAGTCACATTGATGTGATTGATGATTATTGATTGGAAGAGATAGTCACATTGACTATTGATATAGAGCATGCCTTATCTACATGTTGACATCAATAATTGGTAATTGGTGTTGACATCAATGTTGGTATTGCCATCAATGCCAAAGGGGGAGATTTTTGGATCATGTTGACATTGATGCCAATGGTTTGATTGATTGATGTCATTAATTGATGTCAAGTGATTGATTGTTGTCAAAGGATTGATTGATTGATGATTGATGTAATGCAATATGTATTGTCCCCAATGAAAATGCATAGATGAATATGGATCAATGAGTTTTCATTGATATGATGTAGATGGATCAATGAGTTTTCATTGATATGATGAAGATGGATCAATGAGTTGTCATTGATACATGATGAAGATGGATTGATGTGGTTTCATTGGTATATGATGCATTGTTGGAGCCATGTATAGATGACTCATTATTGTCTTATCATGATTGATAAGATGCACAAATGGATGAACTCCAAAGTGGTCCCCTTATGGTGAAAGCCCTCACGGGAAGATGCTTTGCAGATTGAGTTATCCTAGAAGAATGGTTGGAGGACCCATGTTTGTATATGGAATAATCAGATGAAGATCAATGAATTTGTTTGTGAAACTATCCTAGATGGATAGTGCTTGTCGTGCCATTTCTGATGGTATGTGGAATGTCACATCAATCATCACGGTTTGACAGTTATGGCCTTACGAAATTGAAGGACCCCCATATGAAGGCTTGAATCCCACAATGTCAAAGAAGTCAAAGTGCTTGAAAATAAGAAATTATTATTTAAATGGTAAAGTAAAGTGAAAAATTCAAGGTGGATTATTTAAATAATAAAGAGAAGTGACAAAATCAAGAAATATTGTTTAAATGATAAAGTGAGATGACAAAATCAAGAAGGAATATTTAAATGAAAAAGTAATGGAGAACTTTCTATTTATGCAAAGTGGTTAACCCTAAAATAAGGAAAATAGATTAAGTGGACTAGAAATGGGTTAAGTAACCTAGAAGATGAAAGTATAAATAAGATAGCAATGGTCTCTTGGAAAATATTCTTTTTGTGGATCAATGGAGAGCTACTTGTAAGAATATCTTTTGGAGTATTGATGGAGAGCTTCTTGTGAGAGCATTTTGGTGTTGATATCTTGAGCATGATTGAAGATCTATTCTAAGAGAGAGAGGATATCGGGAGGATCTCATGGATGCATTGAAGTTTTGGCAAGTATGAGATCATGACGGCGAAATTCTTGTGTTATCACTGAAATTTCGTCCGCACAGGGCGACAAGAACTCCGCATCGTCAACACAGGACTGGAGTCATTCATGGCACAGGATTAAATCCTCAGCATTGAAAAAGGGTCAAAAAACTATACAAATGATAAAAAAATTCAAAGGCGCTTTACAGAACATGGGCGCGTGCGCGCGCGCATAACAGCATCGTATAAGGCGCGCATGCGCGCACGAGGCGCGACTGTTGGGCGAAAAACCCGCACGCCTGCTAAACGACACATTTATGAAACTGGTCGGCCTCCCAACCACTAATGGATCAGCTCCCAAGTTGATTTGACACCAAATCCGAGCTCAATCCGCGTGGGGGGGCTGGTCAAAGACCTAATTGTGCCCTAAAGAACCCCTTTTCACATTCAAAAGAGGTCACATAATGAATCAATGCTTGGCTATAAAAAGCCATGAATGACCACCATTTTCTCAAGGAATTCTTTGTATTGTTATGCTGCTGAGATTGCTAAGGACTCATTCTTTGGCAACAACCATTGTAGGCTGCATTTCATAAGCTATTCACCCCTCATTTGAGTGAACAAGCTTGGAGTTCTTTCACCCACATTTCCACTTTTTTGTAAGGAGAGCAATCAGTTGAGGGCCTCAAGAGCCTTCCATTGGAGAGGGAAGGGACCCAAGTCCTCTTTCTCCATTGTGTGTCTTTGGATTTCATCAATAAGATCAAGCTATACATTGGTGATATGGTCCATTTACATTTGTTTCTCATTTCTTTTACATGCTCATAGTTTCATTTAGTTTTTGTTTAATTCTTGTTAATAGCTTTATTGTTTTCTTTCTAACCTTTTACATCACAGCTGTCATGCCTAGCAGAGCCCAACTGGGCATGTAAGCACTCACTTTTTTCTCACACAGTGACGAAAAGAGTGCAAACAAATTGGCGACCATACTGGGGAATTGGTATAAATTCCTCCCTCATTTGGGCTTTATTTGCTTTCCTTTTGCTTTTACTGACTTGTAGGTTCACCAACCGGCCTCAGCCGACCTGCTTTCCGGCCAATTCACCAGAAATTGGAGAGAAATTCATCCAAATTTTCTTCTCAGACTTTTGACTCAGGCGCGCGGGTATTCTACCCCACAGGTGCGCGTCGGGCGCGCATGCGCTTTCCTTTTCTGTTCTTACAGTGCGCAGATGCCAAATGTGCACCTGTCCACACAGTAGGCCGCACATTTGCAACAAAATTTGCATTGTAAGCTCTTAGATGTTGAGAAACTCATTTCCCTTGTTAAGGTGATAATGTGTAAGCTCTGAATACTACACCACTTAGCCCCTCAACTTATAAAGGGGATCATCTAGCAAACCTAGGCACTTAGGAGGATAAAATTCATTGTCCTTTATTTTGCTTGCTTTGGTTTATAAATCTAAGTTGAAACA
>ML781709.1:195917-206755 GCA_009831015.1 Picea engelmannii
ATGCCAACCAAACTTCCTTCAGACATACCAAAGTTTGAAGGGAAGGCAGGGGATGACCCCGCCAATCATGTCATGACCTTTCACCTATGGTGCTCTTCCAACAGCATTATGGAAGACTCTATCAAATTGCGTCTTTTCCAACGCACACTTACCGGCCCATCGGCCAAATGGTATGTTGAAGAAAAATCAGGGTCCCACTCGACCTTTGAATCCTTGGCCAAAGCCTTCTTGACTTTCTTCCAACTACCCATCTAACATGACAATGGTCTAGAACTACTGTCCAATTTCAAACAGTCCTCAGCCACCCACATTGCCGACCACATTCATGAGTGGCGTAGGCGACGTAGTTTATGCAAAGCAGAAACCACCAAGCAGCAATGTCTTGACTGGTTTCTCAGATCACTTGTCGCTCTCCTCAGAAAATATGTAGCTTCCACCTTCCCACAATCCGAAGAGGAAGCCATCAGTAAAGCCCAACAATATGACCTCATCTATGCACAGTCAGGATACTTGTACACAGTACTCCCTGATCTTCCCAAACCTGTGCCATTTGGCTAGGACAAACCTGGGATGTCTCACTCCGCAGATGGACTAATAGGTGCTACCATGCATCATAGTTCACAACCCCAACCACCACCGATGTATGGGACCCCTCAATACCCACCAGCATATGGGGGCACTTCTTATTTCCCCCCACCCCATTACCAACAGCCATACCCTGTTGCTACTCCTCCACCCATTAGTGGACCGCCATCGGCACCTCCCATACATCCACCTCTTCCAAACACAAGTGGTCCCCCCTCCACATCACCTTATAGTACTAGCGAAAGCGCCACACCTTCCTATGTACCTTATGGAGACGCACCACCACAAAAACCTTACTTCCCCTATTCCACATCAAGGTGTGGTCAACACCCAACAGGATACGCAACATCCCCCACCTCAAGTGGGCTAATACCACAATCCCAATAACCCTGCAGAGCGAACAATTCTCCTCACCAGCGAGGAGGAAATCCTTCTGCAAACATGTAATCGTCAGTACCCTGCACCAGTTGAGTCCACTCCTACATCTGCAGAAACAACCCCTACACCGACGGGACCTCCGTTGGTTATCCCTTGCCCGTCCGCCGAACCTCCATTACGCATCCCTCGCATCCCATTGCGCAGGAATGTCCACAACCCATAGGCTCGGGCCGCACATAACTATAGCTTGGTAGATGACTTAGCACAATCCCCAGTTGCCATGTCAGTTCTGGAAGTCCTCCAGACATGTCCAACACAACGGAAATCACTACTTTCCGCCATGGGAGCAGTCGACCCTGCATATACTCGACTTATCACCTTCGACCTTGATAGCTGCGAACCGCGTCTCCCCGCCGCAGTTGCTATTCAAATACCAGTCAAAATACGGAACATCATAGTCCATCGATGTATCATCGATGAAGGGGCATCCACATGCATCATGTCCAAAACTGTATGGCAGAAACTTGGTTCCCCGGAACTCTTACCCTCCGCCATCACATTGCGAGCCTATGACGGAAGATCATCATCCCCTGAAGGGCTCTTCCAAAATGTCCCCGTAGAACTCGGGGGTAAAACCATTCTCATCGACATTGAAGTTATCGATGCCCCACTAGAGTACAATATCTTGCTTGGTCGTACCTACATGTATGCTATGAAGGCAGTAGCATCATCAGTCTTTCAGACAATCATGTTCCCCCACAACGGGAAGATAATAACCATTGACCAAGTCACACATTACGAGCCAAACCCATCGGCTAGTCTCGATAAGATTCTTCCTCTCATTCAATGCAACCAAGAAGTATATCCACTAGTCGAGATGGGTCCTGGGATTTTCAAAGACCCATCCTTGTTAGGGACGTACCATGGAGTGCCACCACTCCTTCCCCCTAGTCAAGTATGCGTCATCACTCACCAGGAAGATACTCATCCTCCTCAGAAGGCTTCAGTCATTTATGACATCTCAACAGTCGCAGCACCACTCCCACAAGAGCCTCCTGTGCATTCGTCGATACCCAAGGCCCACGAATCCACATCCCCTCAGGGGCCTAGCCCCATCTGGGAAACAGTTCCCCGACCCCTCACTCAAATTCCCTTCTTTTACCCTCCACCCGGTGTAGAAGCTTTTCAGGTAGCAGCAACACTCACACTACCCAATATGGTGTTAGCAATCCCAGTGTGGTACTTACATCCACCTGAGATGGTCCCTCACCCACAGGCAGGACTTCCCATGACAATTCCTGTCCTTACTCCCAATGCCCCCACTACTCCTATACTCCCTACTCCCCCTGCTATAGCCGGGGGCAGGAGAACGAAGAAGGAGCCCACGGCTCCACTTCCTCCACGCATCCCACCACTTTTCACACTGTGCGATAAGGAGGTCCACCAAACCAACAATTGCCCATCACTACCATAGTTACGGAATTTGATTCCCCCCAACCCAACCCCCACACCACTCACTACTACTGCTACCACTCAACCTTCCAGTAGTAAAGGGTTGAAGACCAAATTCGCGTGTGCCATCTGTTTTGAATATGGCCATTACACCCATCATTGTCCAGCACTGCCTCGTTTTCGGCAGGCATTAGCTATAGTCAACTGCGACTTTCAAAACAACCCACTCCCTTCTACGACATCCACAACACCTATCAATGACATTCGCTATGTCACAACTTCAGTCAATGAACGCATGAGATGCACGTGCTCTCTTTGTGATTCCTTGACTCATTTCACATACCAATGTCCGATGATCATCGAATATCGCCAACGTCAATTAGCCCTGCGTCCACCACCCGCAGCAGAGGTTATTGACCTTACTTCGCCGCCGGCAGATCTTCACATCATTTCTCCCACGCCCGAGTTACTCCCAATGCCTCCATGGTTCTTAGATGACGTATCTAAGGATTTACCCCGTAACCCACCTAACTCTCTAGCTCATTCCTCTACGGAGACTCGCCATCCCACCACCACAGGTACCCTTCAGTACCTCAATATATGGTTTATGTCAAGTGAACCCTCTTTCTCTCCTACTATGTCCTCCTCTGTTTCCACAGCAGGGGGCAACCACACTGTCACAAAAATCACTCCTCATGATCCATTATATTCCCGTCGTTTCCAATGCAACGAAGAGATCCTGGAAGAGCTACAATGCTCGGACTCTCCCTGGGACGCACTACATCATCGCGCGCCCTTCCTTCCACAGGAAGCCCTCATACCTCCGACCCTCAACCCAATTTACGTGGTCGAAACCAAAGATTTTATCCCACCTGGACCGATTGATTGGTTCAACAATCCAATTCCTGCCCCTGACGCTTTCGAGGAAGGTAACTTGGCTAACATTTCCCCCACCATCAAAATCGACATTNCATTGGGGCTGCATGCACTCCCCAGGAAATCACCGCATACATAGCCCTCTTCCAGGAATTTAGGGATATCTTTGCTTGGTCATATACCGAGATGCCTGGCTTAGACCCATCTATTGTCGAACATCGCATCGACACCTGGCCTGACATCACACCCATTCGCCAAAAACAGCGACCGCTACACCCAGCCAAAGCCGCGGCTATCAAAGCTGAAATCGACAAACTGCGCACGGCCGGCTTCATTTACCCCATCGCTTACACTTCGTGGGTTTCCAACCCTGTACCCGTCGACAAAAAATAGGGCACCATTCACGTTTGCACCGAATTTCGCAATCTTAATAACACATGTCCCAAAGACAACTTTCCAATGCCTTTCATCGATCAAATTATCGATGACTGCGCCGGCCACGAGGCTCTTTCTTTCATGGATGGATTCTCTGGCTATAACCAGATTCAAATTCACCCCGCTGATCAATACAAAACCACATTCATTACCCCCTGGGGTATGTTCGCATATCGTGTCATGCCTTTCGGCCTCAAAAACGCCGGCGCAACTTTCCAGCGTGCGATGACATACATCTTTCATGATCTGGATGCAATCATCCTCGCTTACTTAGATGACCTCACCGCTCGATCCAAGAAGTGCACCCAACACCTCGATGATTTACAAGTCATTTTTCAATGGTGTCGTCAGTACAACATTCGCTTGAATCCTCTCAAGTGTGTGTTCTACGTCACCGCAGGGCGTCTCCTCGGTTTTATCGTTTCCCAAAATGGTATCACCGTGGACCCCCTCAAAGTCCAAACTATCCTTTGTGCTGTTGACAGATGACACCTCCACCAGCTTACCACATTGGTTACGTCGACGGCGCCAGCCGTTGGACACAAAATGTCGCTTCGGCTGCTTGGGCTCTTTACACCCCTTCACATGAACTGCTACATTCCAGCGGCATATGTTTAGGACCTGCAACCAATAACCAAGCTGAATACACTGTTGTCATTGGCCTCTTGACCGCCGCCTAGCATCATCATATTCGTCACCTTAGCGTTCTTCTCGACTCCCAGCTCGTCATTCTTCAACTCAACAACGTGTACCGTGTACGCGATCCGTGCCTCTTTTGCAAGTACCTGCAGGTTAGATTATTGACTCGACATTTTGATTCCATTACATTTACACATATTCCAAGAGAATTGAATCAAATAACAGATGAAATAGCTAACATGGTGTTAGATTGGCATATATCACATCAATCTACACACACATAAACATATCATACATCCTGTCACAGCATATAGAATAGATACCATCATAAACATCAACCAAAAACACATGTAAAACACATTTGGATCTCCATAAACATGTATACTCATATATATATACGTGGGCCCCTCAGGCCACCCGAATGTTTACATACAAAAAAAAGTACATCGGCCCACAGGCCCGTGCCACATCATGGTACAAAACTCGGCTCACCAGCCTAATCAAAAACTGTATACACAATACAAAATACATCAGGGTGCCTCTAACGCACCCCCTGCTGTCCCTCCCTCAGGCGGAGGTGGTGGCCCTCCCCTACCTGCTCCAGCCGGTGGTGGTGGAGCACCTGCAAGACCCTCCTGCCCTAGTGGCAGATGTCCACTCGTCATCGCAGCCGCCATAGCTGCTCACCGTACTAGGCCTCGCCATGGTACCGATAACCCTACACACTACTCCAGGAATCCCTCATCCTGGATGCGGGTCCACATGCCCTCAGGCACATCCTGCAGCACGGCCTCAAAACGGCGGCATAAATCCTCTATCTCTGCTCCGGCTGCCACCGGTGGAGCATGTGATGGCCCCGCACCAGGGTCATCAAAGCGGTGCCTCTGCGCCGGTCCCTCGGCCCCTGCTGGTCGCCCAGCAGCCTCGTCCTGTGGACGCCTCTCTCCACGCGGAGGTCTCCCCTCTCGCGGAACCCGTGGTCGATACAGCTCCACCTCGCGCCCACGAGGTGCCAAATCTGCACATGCACCAAACAACAAACAAACAATGATATCGGTATCTATACATCAAAACATATGCACTAATATATCAACAGCATAACATAAATCACTAAACACAAAAACACCACATACCTCTGTGATCAAACACCTCCCCAGGAGGCAACACCATATCCGGGTCCCTCCGAAAATCCACCCCAGCATAGGGGAACTGCAGAATGACCTACGACATCTGCCACCATATCTGCGCTGCCTCCGCAGTGAAGTAGTGCCCGCCTTCACCACCGCCGTGGAGAATCAAAATCTGACACCACCGCATCAAGCGCGACTCTCGTATCCCTGGTGCATCCAGTAGCACCCTCGGGTGCAGCATCGACACCCTCTCCAAAATGAAAGCCACCAGGCTAGAGCCAAACGTGAACTCCCCCCTGCCTGTGGACCGACAGTGGTCCAACTGCGCAATCATCTGCGCATGTAGGGTCAACCCCCAGGAAAACCGCTCACGGCCCACCACTACCCTCTCCAGCAGCAACAACTCGGCACCACTAATCCGGTGCGGCGCTCGCGATCCGTACACCCGTACTATCATCGCTGCTATGCAGCGATGAAGCAGAGCATCAATCCCACTAATCCTCACGGATGTCCCGGTCATGTAATCCTCGCCTGAGCAATACCGCTGGGCAACCTCACGCAGCTCAGTGTCCCTCGGCAGCACAGGCACTGCCGGCAACGGTGTTCCCCGAAAGGGGAGCCCAGTCAAAAAGTAAACATCCTCCATCGCCGTGAAGGTGATCTGCTCTCCTCGCACGAGGAAGCAATGTCAATCTGGACTCCACATCTCAACAAGAAAACAGAGCAAATACTCCTGTGCTCGTACCAAAGAGCAATCAAAAAAATTTAGCAACCCACTGGTTGCTAAAGCTGCTCGAACTGTCGCTCGATCTGCCGGAAGTTCATTGGCCACCGCCTCACGTAACTGTGCCCAGTCTCTCTTGCACCACCGCACATCCATGGTCAATACTCGCAATCTGCACACAACCCAGAGTCCTATATTAGCTTAGGAAATCACCCAATACATCAAACCAGCTAATTTTTTTCCCTTGAAACCTTGCCTTCAAGGCGCGGTTTTACCACCCACAGGAGCAGACTCATGCACGCCTGTCATATCCACAGGCGCGCACTCATGCGCACCTGTCATCTCCACAGGTGCGCACCCGTGCGCACCTGTTTACCCCACAGGCGCACACAGGTGCGCACCTGTTTATCCCACAGGTGCGCACCCATGCGCGCCTGTATACCCCACAGGCGCGCACTCAGGCACGCCTATTTTCCCCCTTCACGTGTGTTCATGCGTGCATATTCAGCAACCAGGCGTGCGCGCACGCGTGCCTTTCCCTGAGTCGCCCGCGCATTGGGGCCCACCTCTAGCAAAAAAACCCCCTAAATCTCTCGTACGACCCCCCATACCTACCTGCCCACAAATTTGAAACCTATAGCTATGTAGGATGTTCAGACCACTAACCTGAAACTCGCACACCGGGAAACGGATGCCTCGTGCTCTCGAAATCACTCAATCTCCTTTGGATCTGCTCTGGAACTCACTGTAGCAGCAGGTACAAATGAGGTGGCAATGTGGGCCCTACAGCTATATATAGGGTTTTTGCCACCCTTCCACTCACCATTCCGGGAGCCCACAGCGTCCATTTTGCAAACCGTCTTCAGCCACGGGATCAGCGTCCCGCCACCTACATCATGGCTGTCCCTGGGCCACTTTTCATCCTGGGCCCCCGGGGCACCTTTTTCATATCATGCCCAGGTACACATGCGCATTGTCACATTTATCTAATATATGTTCATATTTGGTATTCTCTTCAGATATTGTTCACTTTGGGTATTTGGTTGTTCTATGTGCAGGTACTTGGTCATCATCGCTTCACATCATTCCTTCAGGTATATATACTCAGCACTGGCATGTAGTCTCTCCCGCTGTATTGCATTTACATTTCCAGTCACACCCTTTGATATTGGCCTTTAGGATACCCATCCCTGGCTCTGCAGTACTCACACCTCCCGTTGCATCTCCAGTACTGTCACCCAGTAGCATTCTCACCCACATGAGTTGTCCCATTCATAGCACCTTTTTGCACTTATGACACTCATGCTGTTCTTTCCCTTTAGGGATGGGAGTCCCATTAGTCTGTTATCATGTTGAAGCTCAACCACATACTCCTTCTTATCATTTTGTTGGCTTTCCCACATGGACTCCCAGATCATCGCTTTATGCGTTAGTTCATTTTACCTGCACCTCCGCAGGATCATGAACCCTCCATTTCATCCACCATCAGTTTGCCCATCTGCGAACCTCTCTTCATTTCACCTACCTCATACAGAAACTCGCCAATGGGGCCCCCACCCTTCATCAGTTTTCCCAACATTTCTGCCCTCACTAGGGCATTCATTTCACACTGGGGCACCCGTTTCTGTATTTTGTACATCTTTCCCACATTTATTCATTATTTCTTGTACAAACACCTTTTATTACCAGTCTTTTCTTTTTTCGTCACTGCTGGCGACCTACTTTCCTTTTGGCTACACGCAACCCATGTCACCCTTGGTTGGAGCATTACTTCCCATTTACCCCCACCGGCATCATCTATATCTTCAGAGCACTACCTAGGTCACTTACCTTTATCCTCTGAATTTGTTCACCTTGTCCCGCCTTTGGCACAACTTATCTCTGATCTTGTCGTCCCCTTGACACTCGATCTCATCACATGGTTGCGGCCACGCCTTCTATCATGCACCCTCCAACCAAGGGCAGTCTTGAGTCTTCCCACTTCTTGACTTCGTTCATGTACCTCTGCCACATCTTCACCACAGTAGATTCCACGAAGCTCCTTGCTTCTGGGCGTCGCGTCCTCCTTTTGTCGACATCAACACACTTTTCCAAAAGGGCGACAGTATCTTGATTCTCATTTCCCATTTAATGAGAGATCTCGGACGGCATAGGGGGAAACACCATTGCTCCTTGATGTCGTTGGCCCCCATAACATTCGACGCCAACACTTTCTCATGTTGCGGTGGGTCTTACATTGCGACTATTACGGTCTTTATTATCAGTTGCCGAAGACCTTTGAACTTGGTAGGGCCATCAATGCCCACCTCACCGTCGTTGTTTACTTCCGCGACTATTACTGCTGGTTCAGAGTATGTTCCTTTGCAGAATTGTCTTCTGCCTTTATCATTCCACCCCCGAGGGCGTTGCAGTTGTCTACACCAACACTTTTCAACATTTTTTCTTCAGAGTTACATCACACGAGCATGGGGCATGCCCACCTCATTTGTACACACTTGTATATTGATACACACCTGGTCGAAGGTCGGGAACTACAGGTTCCTTTCTTCTCCAACGGATTGCTCTACACGGTCTCATTCTTGCTCTCCCTTACAACACCATTCTCCATAAAGAAACATTGATGAATTTCGGCTATACGTTTTTCTCCTAACCTCATCCATCAGGGGGCATCTGTTATCACTGAAATTTCGTCCGCACAGGGCGACAAGAACTCTGCATCGTCAACACAGGACTGGAGTCATTCATGGCACAGGATTAAATCCTCAGCATTGAAAAAGGGTCAAAAAACTATACAAATGATCAAAAAATTCAAAGGCGCTTTACAGAACATGGGCGCACGCGCGCGTGCGCGTAACAACATTGTATAAGGCATGCCTGCATGCACGAGGCGCGACTGTTGGGCGAAAAACCCGCGCGCCTGCTAAACGGCGCATTTATGAAACTGGTCGGCCTCCCAACCACTAATGGATCAGCTCCCAAGTCGATTTGACACCAAATCCGAGCTCAATCCGCATGGGGGGCCTGGTCAAAGACCTAATTGTGCCCTAAAGAACCCCTTTTCACATTCAAAAGAGGTCACATAATGACTCAATGCTTGGCTATAAAAAGCCATGAATGACCACCATTTTCTCAAGGAATTCTTTGTATTGTTATGCTACTGAGATTGCTAAGGACTCATTCTTTGGCAACAACCATTGTAGGCTGCATTTCATAAGCTATTCACCCCTCATTTGAGTGAACAAGCTTGGAGTTCTTTCACCCACATTTCCACTTTTTTGTAAGGAGAGCAATCAGTTGAGGGCCTCAAGAGCCTTCCATTGGAGAGGGAAGGGACCCAAGTCCTCTTTCTCCATTGTGTGTCTTTGGATTTCATCAATAAGATCAAGCTATACATTGGTGATATGGTCCATTTACATTTGTTTCTCATTTCTTTTACATGCTCATAGTTTCATTTAGTTTTTTTTTAATTCTTGTTAATAGCTTTATTGTTTTCTTTCTAACCTTTTACATCACAGCTGTCATGCCTAGCAGAGCCCAACTGGGCATGTAAGCACTCACTTTTTGCTCACACAGTGACGAAAAGAGTGCAAACATCTTGGAATTACAGAAAAAACCTTATTTTCTAGTGCGTACACAGGTTGTTTGTGTATTGGGTGTGTATACACAAGTTGTCTATGTACAAGGTGTGTACAGTACGTGGGATGTCAGTGTACAGGGAGCGTATAGTGGATAAATTCATGGAGATTTGTGGTTGAGATGATGACAAGATGTTGAAGACTGAAGTAGGTTCCAGATCTACATTTTATGGGCTCAGATCTGTCACTGAGACACTGGTATGATTACATTATTGTTTTCATGGATAGTATAGCTTGTTGTGCTGTGAATTATTATGGAATTCTTGGTATGGCTTCTATGATGTGGTTTATGTTGGTTGATGGAGTGAGCAACACTCTTATGATTTAGTACTGATATGATGACTATAGTATGTTGATTGCTTATGCATGATTGAGTATCATTAATATTGATTGGTTATGGACATGAGTAAGCTATTGGAGAGATTGGATATGTTGTGACTGGTTGGTGGTTAGTTTGGATAGTGAGAGATAGAAGAGAACGATGAATTGGTTGCAAAGGATCTGAGATGATCTTGAAGGATAAACCCTAATATCTCAGAAGGTATACATAGGTTTTTGTATACACTGGCCATGTACATATGCAGGCTGTAGTGAGCCAAGGCGTGTACACATGTGGGTTGCACTACTAACAAGTCACGTACCTGTTGCAGATTGATATTTGTTGAGAATTGTTTCCTCATCTCAGTTGGTGCTGAGGATGTAAGATGACTCTTTCATTATAGAGATGGTGCTCTTGTAGAGTTGTACTCTATTCAGTTGTTGCTAAAAAACCTCAAGGATTGTAGTCCATAATAAAAATAAAATTGTACATACATCTTGTGTTCTTTGTGTTCCTTGTGGTGATGACTTGTTGATGATATATTGCTGATATATGTTGCTGATATGTGTTCACATCTAACTGGTTATAAATGAAATCAATGAGTAATGAGTAAAATTTTGAATGCTAACTAATGAGTTTTTGTGTAAGAGGGAAGTTCTGGGAAA
>ML781709.1:212540-227942 GCA_009831015.1 Picea engelmannii
ATTACAAAAATGGGAAAAGTGTAATACATATTATACACCTTTCTTCTCTTTGAAGATTCTTCCTAAGGTATCTCTAACAAGCCTCTCCTTTCCTATCTCTCTACTTACAACCTTATATATTATGTTCCCCATGGGGACAACCTTGACCCATAGGTTTATTCATATTGTGCTTACTTGAGGCACACTCTGCCTCATTGTAGCCAATCATCTGCCACAATCGATACTCAAAATTTTGTTTTATCCATTCACCAAATTCACATTGTGGGGTGGTAATGAAGGAGATTATAGTGAAAATGGATTCCAAGCTTGGTAGTGCATCGAAGGGTCTAATAATGGAAGATACAAAGTGTAGTTAATATAGAGGGTGCACCACTAGGCAGGAAGAGAGTAGTGGAAGTGATGGTTAATAATTTATTATGTGTTATGGACCAACTTGAGGTAGAGGATTATGGTGGTGGATGGGAAGGATTGATACAAACATGTTTATGTTCACCATGAGTTATGGTCTTGTTGTGAGGAAACTACCGCAGTATCCTATACCTAGGTCAAACACATTCGACAATGTCCATTTGGCCTAACCAATCTGGACATGTTCCTTCTTGCGAACTAATTTGTCTCTCGTCTCGTTGTACTATCATAGTCCCTCATCAGTGTTGGAATCATTGATTCCTCCCATCAATATGTGCTCCTTTTCCATTGGTCATCCCACTATTGTTGGAGACTCCCCCTTTCTCTATCTTGGGACATCCTAGACTACTGACCTTTATGCGATGTGGTTCTTATTGACTGGTGACACCATCTGCAATATACGGGTACATTGATGTGACCTATGATCCTGCCACCTAAATCCTTCCAAGTTTCCTCCATGGCCAACATACTATGCAACAATCCTGCCCATTATAAAACAATAGCTCCTTGGTACTAGTCTCACATCAACAAGTTGATGCAACATCATATTTATTGACGACCTTAATTATAATTCCATGGACTAGTGTGCCTTCATTATACAAAGGGGTAACTCTAGGACATGGAACAGGTCATACCAACCATCATACGACGTCACTAGTCGCATTGACTAACTTCGTACCACTTGATATTTTCTCATAGCCTACTTAGTGACACATATGATCTATGTTAGGTCCTAATTACCCACATCATGCGAACTTTTAATCTCACTCTTTTCATCCATTAATCCTTGTCCTTCTTGAAATATTCACCAATACTGAGAGGGAGGTGAATCAATATTGAGCATTTTTTTACCATTTTTAACCTTGAGCACATCATGTAAACATTAACCATTAACAATGTTATTCATCATCACAAGAAGCCATACACATATCACAATGATTTTTACATGGAAAATCAAATGGGGAAAAAGCACAAAATGCTTTTTTTATCTCATGTTTAATATTTCATTCATAGGAAGCACCAACTTCCAATATTCTCTAGCACCACTTGGAAGGAGGCTCCAACCCCCTAATTTACAGACACTAACCTGAAGGAATATCCAACTCCCTAATTTACCAACTCCGACTGGAATTCTGAAGGAGGTACCAACCCCATGGATTTACCAGCTCCAATTGAAAGGAATCACCCACTCCCTAAAACAAAGGCGCCAACCTACTAAATGAAGACACCAATATTCTCAACTAAGCACCAACTCAATAATATATCACCAATCCGATATCTTCATACATAGAGTACTTCTGACTTTACCTGCATGCTTCATTTTGTAGACAATCCTTCAAATCCTAGCAATACTCATAGCATCATTCCCAGAATGTAATCATTGATGGTAACTTACATTCAAGACAACGTCCACTAACGAAAACATCCATTCACGACAACATCATGATAACATCACAACTTCATAGAAGAGCATACAATAGCATCACAACCTCAAAGAAACAACGTGACTTCATAATAGAACATAATGTAGCATCACAACCTCACAACAATGCATACGACAACCTCACAACCTAAGACAACATCACAACCTTATAGCATACCTTGAGAATAAGAAAGACCTTAAGAGAATCCCCTAAACTTATCTTGCACACCAGAGGACAGCCCAAACACATTTTCACACCTTGGGCTTGATCTCTTTCTTGGTTACACTAAAAATATGAAATTCTATCATGTATTTATACTAATTCTATCCCCAAAAATTAGCTAAGCCGACCTCAATTGTTTGTCTGGGTTGTCAGATGAAAAACCTCATATCTACTTATTCCTATGGAGTTAGAGGGACTTCAATATACCATTGAAAAGGTATCAAAATAATATTTCCAAAAATGTAACGTGTCATTCTATTTTAGTTACTTATGTAGGGTAAAACTTCCCTCAAATATAGGGTATCCAAATTGACCAAAAATAAAACTTTTAACAATCTCCAACTTGCAATATTTATCTTGCAAATTTGTAGGCTTGTAATATTTATCTTGGAAATATGATGGGATCCCTCAAGGATCTATTTGTGTACAACTCAAAGTGGGCATTTGGAAACAACCACATGTTTTCTCATCCCGAGAGGGCCATGCTTAAAATCTACACCATAAAGGGACCACTTTGGAGTTGTATACACTTATGTCAAGGCTCCTTCAAGGTACTTCAATTAGACACATCATTGTTGCTTCAGGGTATTCTTCAATTTGTTTTGACATTGACTTTTCCTCATGGCTTGAATACTGCATGTTGGCTTCTCAAGGATTCATCAACATGTCTTCAAGGCTTCTTCTCTTGGCTTCATGGATTCAAGGCTTCTTTACATGGATTCACGGCTTCAAGGCTTCTTCACTTGGATTCATGGCTTAAATAATCAAACAATCTTTAGGCTTATTTACTTGGCTTCATGGATTCAAGATTTCTTTACTTGGCTTCATGGATTCAAGGCTTCTTCATGGATTCATGGCTTCCATACTTAAAAAATGTCCCTTTTTCACTGCCACATCATCATCATCATTGTTATATCCTTATCATTACTACCACACCATCATCATCAATGTTACATCCTTATAATTACTACCACATCATCATCATCACTACCACTTTGACATCAATGACAACATTTTCTCAAAAATATTCCCCTTTTTCATTTGTGGCAACACCTTATGCCTTTTGTAGTGATGCATGCTCACTCTATCCATCAATGTTGGTGTGTTATATTATTTGCATGAGTAGTAGTGTCTAAGTGTATGTGTTGCACGCACAGGGGAGTTAGAGGCCTCGTAAAAAAAATCTTCCTCGGGAAACGTGACACCTACCTCGAGAAACATGTCATGTATTTAGGTGGTTTTTTTAGCACATGTTTTTTGCCGATGGTTTTCTATTTCCGGTTAAGGAATTAGGGTTTTGCACTAATCCAGGTCATTGGGTTAAGGTTTTGGATGCCACTGGCTCCTATATGTATATTGTATTGTAAACAATGTAACATAATGAATGAATATAATATATGCTGGTTTTCCCGGTTTGGGTTTCCAGGGGAAAAATCTCTGTGTAATGTTTGTATTTTCCATTGTATCTTTTCTGTTCTTTTCTGAATATCTATTTACAGTAGACATTGTACAAGGTTAGAATTTACATTTGGTATCAGAGATTTATTGGCTTTAGGGGGACACCTTTGTGGTCAAGGGTTTGGCTCGGGACTGTGATAAGCCTTGTTAGAGTGGAAGATCTACGGTATTGTTTCTCAGGTGAAAAGAAATGGTAAGAAATTCGAAGATGGAGATCAAGAATTTTAACGGGAAAATATTTGAGCCGTGGAAGCTCAAGATGGAAGATCTTTTGGTGGACAGAGATCAGTGGATCACAGTAGATCAAGGAACTGCACCTATAGAAACTTCTGCAGATGACTGGAAAAAGATGGATCGGAAAGCAAATAGCACAATCCGACTATGTCTCTCTGATTCAGTATTACTGAATGTGTCAGAGGAAGCTACAGCCAAGGATTTATGGGAAAATTTGGGGAAATTGTATCAGTCTAAGTCCCTGGTAAATAAAATATTCCTGAGAAAGAAGCTGTATAACTTCAATAAGCCTTCAATGTTGTGGTAAGTCAGTTAGTATCTATTTAGATTAAAATTTCAGATGAAGATAAATGTATCAGTTTGTTGTGTTCTTTATCAGACTCATGGGATAGTCTGGTTGTGGCCATAGGTTGTAATACAACTTCTTTGAAGTTTGAAGAATTGGTCTCATCCTTGTTGTCGAAGGAGATGAGACGAAAGAATATGGAAGGACATAACACATGCGCATTATTTGCAAGAGGACGTTCCCAGGAAAGAAATAGATCTAATTTCTCAAGTGGGAGATCTAAGTCTAAGGGTAGATCTAAATCTCCCGGAAAGTTTGTAAGGGTATGTTGGAGGTGTGGAAAAGAAGGGCACTATAAGAAGCAGTGTAGATCCAAAGTTGAGAAAAAGAAGGGATCTGAAGAATCTTCTTCTACAGAAGAAAAGACCTCCAAGGAAGAAGGAGGGGATGTGTACTTAGCCTCTTCAAGCACACATGCAGATCATGAGGCATGGTTGGTTGAATCTGGTGCATCTTTTCATATGACTTCCCACAACGAGTGGTTCTGCAAATATGAAAAGTATGATGGAGGTAATGTTTTCTTAGGTAATGATTCAACAACCAAAATCATAGGAAGAGGAAGGGTCAAGTTGAGACTCATAGATGGAAGGATTAGAACACTGCTTGGTGTTCTACACATCCCAGGTATGGCCAAAAATTTGATTTCTGTAAGAAAAATGGAAGATGCAGGGGTAAAAACATTTTTTTGAAAAGGGAACTTGTAGGATGGTTCAAGGAGCAATGGTGTTGATGAAGGGAGTTCAGTTTGGAACTCTATATAAGCTGCTAGGAAGCACTATTGGTGATGGATGTAATAGCTCCATTGTTCTTGATATTTGAGTTGAAGAAGAAAGAACTCATATAGTCTCTGAATAAAAGGTTATGTTGTGGCATCAAATATTGGGGCATATCAGAGAGAAGGGTCTTCGACTACTACACGGTAAAGGTATGATTGAAGGTATGTCTAACTGCTCTCTGGATTTTTATTTTTGTGAACATTGTCTATATGGGAAGCATAATTAGGTAAGATTCCCCTCTGGTGCAAAGAGGGCATAAGGAATTTTACAACTAGTTCACAGTGATGTTTTTGGACCTGTGTCGGTCCCATCATTGGGAAAATCTATGTACTATGTCTCACTTATAGATGACTTCTCGAGGAAAACTTGGATATATTTCCTCAGGAAGAAATCTGAAGTCTTTGACAGGTTTAAAGAGTTTAAGGCTCTTGTTAAGAGTCAAACAGAGAAAAGAATTAAGGTGTTGAGAAGAGATAATGGCGGAGAGTTCTGCGGGAATGAATTTGAAGAATTCTGTAAGAAGTGTGGTATAGCAAGGCAGAAGACTACTCCATATACATGTTGGTTGTGGAGCATGATTGTGTTCCTGATTCAGAGGTCCTTTCTTTCAGCCATGTTTATACCCCATGAATACTTTACACCCCATAAGTATGTACACTCTTCCACGTGGGGGAGTGCAGAGGGGGGTACCCCCTCTGCGAGGTTCGGGGGTGAAGCCCCCGAAGGAAAAATTGCCTTGTAAATGTATATTGTAATTTCATTGTAAATCTTGACCATTCATTATAAGGTCGCGGATCTAATGGTAGAAATTATGTTAGGGTTTTTTTCCCTAGAAGGCAACCCTTTGTTATGACGGAAATGTATTGCGGCTATGCATTATGGTGAGTATTGTATTCTGAGAGAGGAGACAGTGAAAGAAAGAAGAGGAAGTTACAACGGGTTTTGTTGTAGGTTGTATTCCTTCATTTGCTGGATAATAATAAAGGAAGGACCTTGCAATTTCTCTAGTGGACGTAGCCCACACTGGGTGAACCACGTAAATCTGTGTCTCTATTGTATTGTGTATCTTCTATGTTTTGTTTCCACATTTGTTTTATTTTATTTCTCCACGGTCCTGCTTTTCTAACAATTGGTATCAAAGCGAAAGGTAACTCACAGGAAAATACGGTTCCTGGTTCGAGTGGGAGCAATGTCAGAAGATGGAAAGTTTAGGGTCGAGAAATTTAATAGCCAAAACTACCAGTTATGGAAGATGTAGATGGAAAATTATTTATATCAGAAGGATCTAGTCTTGCCATTGGGCAGAGTAGAAAAGAAGCCGACGGCCATGAAGGATGAAGAATGGGAGATTCTTGACATAAACGCTCTAGGAATGAAATGGCTAAGCTTGGCAACGTTGGTGGCTTTCAATATTTTGAAAGAAAAGACAAAGAAGGATCTGATGGACACATTGGATAAACTATATGAAAAACCCTCGGTGTCCAATAAGGTATTTCTAATGAAGAGATTATTTAATATGAAGATGTCAGAAGGTGAGTCTGTTGCAGATCATTTAAATGAATTTAATACGGTTACTAATCAAGTAATTTCTATAAAAGTTGACTTTGATGATGAGTTTAGGGCTCTTCTAATATTATGCTTATTGCCAGAAAGCTGGAATGGCTTGGTCATGGTTGTAAGTAACTCTGTCTCTGGTTCAAATGCTTTAAAATTTGATGATGTTGTTGGTGTTATCCTTAGTGAGGAAATGCGATGAAAAAGCACAGGTGAGACATCAGGTAATGCATTGAACATGGAGAATAGGGGAAGACAAAAGGATAGAGGAAAGGGCTCAGGGAATCATGAGAATTCTAGGAAGGGTAGATCCAAATCCAGACTTGGAAAGATAGAGTGTTGGAATTGTGGGAAGAAAGGACATCTCAAGAAAGATTGCAGAGCACCAAAGAAACAAAGAGATGGACAACATGAGATAAATCAGGAAGCAAATGTAACAAGTGATGTGTTACAAGATGCTTTGATTCTTTCTATAGATAATATTTTTGAGTCTTGGGTAGTAGATTCAAGGGCTTCATTTCATGCCACACCAGATAGGAAACATTGTCTAGATTATGTTCAAGGTGATTTTGGACAGGTTCATTTGGGTGATGATGCACCATGCAAAATTGTTGGAATGGGAAAGGTAAAAATAAAGCAACGCACTGGAAACCAATGGTTGTTGAAAGAGGTAAGACATGTTCCATATTTAAGGAAAAATATAATTTCAACAGGCAGTTGGCAAGTGAAGGTTGTGTATCCATATTTGCAGATAAGACGTGGAAGGTCATCAAAGGATCATTGGTGATAGCAAAAGGAGAGAAGGTATGTACATTGTATTTATGTACTGGTAATACTGACTCTTCTATCTCTTTAGCTTCTACAAGAGTGGATACAATACTATGGCATCATAGGCTGGGACACATGAGTGAAAAGGGTATGCATATACTTCACAAAAGAAATTTTCTGCCAGATCTTAAAGAAATTGATTTGGACTTATGTGAGCATTGTGTTTATGGAAAATAGAAGAGAGTCAGATTTATCAGAGTCAGAAAAGAAAAGAAGAATGAAAGGTTAGATCTTGTGCATACAGATGTATGGGGACTAGCTCAAGTATGATCTCTTTGTGGCTCTCATTATTATGTTACTTTTATTGATGATGCAGCTAGAAAAACTTGGGTTTATTGCATTCGACAAAAATCTAATGTTTTTTATACTTTTAAGAAATGGAAAGCTTTAGTTGAGAATGAGATAGGAAAAAGTTTGAAGTGTCTTAGATCAGATAATGGAGGTGAATATTGTAGCAAGGAGTTTGATGATTACTGTTCATACCATGGGATTCATAGAGAGAAGATAGTTCCAAGAACACCACAAGAAAATGGTGTGTCAGAAAGGATGAACAGGACAATCATGGAGCGTGCAAGGGGTATGAGATTGCATGCCGATTTTCCCTTACAGTTATGGGACGATGTTGTAGATATTTTTGTTTACTTAATAAACAAAGGACTTTCAATCTCTTTGGATGGTAGAATTCCAGAGGAGGAATGGACAAGAAAAAAGGTAAACTATTCTTTTTCGAAAACTTTTGGTTGTGAAGCATTTGTCCATATTGATAAAGAAAACAGAACAAAGCTTGAGTCTAAATCCAAGAAGTGTACCTTTATTGGATACAGTGTTAATGATTTTGGTTATCGAATATGGGATTATGAAAATAAAAAAATCATTAGGAGTAGAGATGTCATATTCAATGAGAAGGCCATGTACAAAGATCAGTTGCAGGGAAAGAAATAGGAAGAAGAAAAACAAGAATACACATTGCTTGATGAGATCACTGAAAATGAAATTCCAAAGGAACCTGAAAATCAAAATGTACAACAACAAGAGAAGCAAGTACCTCAAACACCTACAAGTGTTGTTATAAGATCTACCAGGTTAAGTATACCCCCTGAACGATACTCTCCTTCATTGTATTATTTATTGTTGACTGACTATGGTGAACCAAAATTTTATGAAGAGGCAATGCAGGTAGACACCAAAAAGAAGCGGGAGAAAATCATGAAAGAAGAAATGGATTCCTTGGCAAATAACCAAACTTGGGACTTGGTTCAGTTGCCTACGGGAAAAAGAGCATTGTAGAATAAATGGGTTTACAAGTTGAAGGAAGAAGATGGAGGAGAAAAGTGGTACAAGGCTAAACTTGTTGTAAAGGGGTTTGCACAAAAGAAAGGTATAGATTTTGATGAAATATTTTCTCCTATTGTTAAAATGACTTCAATTAGAACTATTTTAAGTCTTGTGGCAGTAGAAGATTTGCATCTTGAACAGTTAGATGTAAAAACAATTTTTCTCCATGGGGATTTGGAGGAAGAGATTTATATGCAGCATCCATAGGGGTATGAGGTCAAAGGGAAGGAAAATTTGGTATGTAGGTTGAAGAAGAGCTTGTATGGCCTAAATCAAGCTCCAAGGCAATGGTATTTGAAGTTTGACAGGTTTATGACAGAACAGGGTTATAGTAGATGTCATTCCGATCACTGTGTTTATTTTAAAAGGATAGAAAATGGAAACTATATTATCTTGCTATTGTATGTAGATGACATGCTTGTTGTAGGGTCT
Source organism: Picea engelmannii (assembly GCA_009831015.1). NCBI lineage: Eukaryota > Viridiplantae > Streptophyta > Pinopsida > Pinales > Pinaceae > Picea > Picea engelmannii. The sequence goes on from ML781709.1 coordinate 221,558, forward strand.
AATATACAGGATATAAATATGCTCAAGAAGAAATTAGCCAATTCATTTGCGATGAAGGATTTGGGTGTTGCAAAGAAAATCCTTGGCATGAGAGTAACAAAAGACAAAAAAAATAGCAAATTGACATTGTCTCAGGGTGAGTACACAGAGAAGGTGTTGGAGAGGTTTAGAATGCAGAATGCAAAATCAGTTAGTACACCTTTGGCCAGCCATTTCAAATTAACTAAGGAAATGTGTCCCAAGAAACAGGAGGAGATAGAATACATGTCCAGGTTCCCTTATTCATCAACAATTGGCATCTTGATGTATGAAATGGTTTGCACAAGACCAGATATTGCACATGCAGTGGGAGTTGTGAGCAGGTATATGAAATTTCTAGGTAAAGAATATTGGGAGGTAGTAAAGTGGATTCTCAGGTATTTGAGAGGTACTGCTACTCATGCATTATTCTTTGGAGGTTTAGACACTTTTCTACAGGGATATGTTGATTCAAATATGGCAGGTGATAAAGACAACAGGAGGAGCACCACAAGGTATGTTTTTACTATAGGTGGAACAGTAGTAAGTTGGATTTCGAAAGTGAAAAAGGTTGTTTCACTTTCAACAATAGAGGCAGAGTATGTTGCTGCTACATAGGCTAGTAAAGAGATGATTTGGTTACAAAGTTTTATGGAGGAATTGGGAAAGAAGCAGGAGAATAGCAGGTTGTACTATGACAGTGATAGTGCAATTCATCTTGCAAAGAACTCAACCTTCCATTCGAAGACTAAGGATATATAGTTGAGTTACCACTTCATACGATCCGCCTTGGAAGATGGACATTTGAAGTTGGAAAAGATACACACAAGCCAGAATCATGCAGACATGTTAACAAAGGGAGTAACCAGAGAGAAACTAAGTTCCTGCACAGTTTCAGTTGGTCTTCAAGAATGAAGATGAAGATGAGAAATTTTCCAGGTCCAAGAAGGTTTAGAGTCCAACATATACAACAGTGGTGGAGTTGTTGATATCAGTCTCCAGGTGGGAGATTGTTGGTTGTGGAGCCTAATTATGTTCCTGATTCAGAGGTCCTTTCTTTCAACCATGTTTATACCCCATGAAAACTTTACACCCCATAAGTACGTACACTCTTCCACGCGGGGGAATGCAGAGGGGGGGTACCCCCTCTGCAGGGTCTGGGGGGGATATCCCCTTGGCTGGGGGGTTTGGGGGCGAAGCCCCAGAAGGAAAAATTGCCTTGTAAATGTATATTGTAATTTCATTGTAAATCTGGACCGTTCATTATAAGGTCACAAATCTAACGGTAGAAATTATGTTAGGGTTTTTTGCCCTATAAGGAAACCCTCTGTTATGAGGGAAATGTATTACGGCTATGCATTATGGAGAGTATTGTATTCTGAGAGAGGAGACTGTGAGAGAAAGAAGAGGAAGTTACCATGGTTTTTGTTGTAGGTTGTATCCCTTCATTTGTTGGATAATAATAAAGGAAGGACCTGGCAATTTCTCTGGTGGACGTAGCCCACACTGGGAGAACAACATAAATCTGTGTCTCTATTGTATTGTGTATTTTTTGTGTTTTGTTTCCACATTTTTTTTATTTTGTTGCTCCATGGTCCCGTTTTTCTAACAATACAGCTCAGCAGAATGGAGTTGTAGAAAGGATGAACAGGACGTTGATGGAAAAAGCAAGGTGCATGCTCAGTGGTGTTGGGTTAGGGAAAGAATTCTGGGAAGAGGTAGTGGGTACTGCATGTTATCTAGTCAACATATCACCCTCATCAGCCTTGGGTGACAAGACTCCACAAGAGGTATGGACTGGTAAGGAACCTTCTCTCACACATCTTAAGGTATTTGGCTACGATGCATATGTTCATGTTCCAAAGGAAAACATGAGTAAGTTGGATAAGAAGGATGAAAAATGTATCTTTATTGGATATAAAGATGGTCTCAAAGGTTATAAGCTTTGGAACCCATAAACTAAGAAGGTAGTGTATAGCCTAGATGTGGTATTTAGAGAAATGAAAGATGTTGTTAAATAGGAAGTCCTACCAAGTAAGGAAGAACCAGAGAAGATAGAGTTTGATTTAAAGGATGATGATGAAGAATCTATAGAAGAACATGAATCATAAGAAGAATATCCTCATACTCCAATATTGAGGAGATCAGATCGAGAAAGAAGGCTACCAGAAAGGTATAGTCCATCTGATTTTCATTCAAATTTTTCTTTGTCTATTACTGATGATGATCCTAGAACTGTCAGGGAGACAGTGGATTTGGAGGATGGAAATCTCTAGAAAAGGGCCATGGAAGAAGAAATGGCATCTTTGTATAAGAATGAGGCTTGGGATCTAGCAGAGTTGCTAATTGGAAGAAATCCCATTGGTAGCAAATGGGTATTTAAAAAGAAGCTGAATGCAGAAGGAAAAGTGGAGAAATACAAAGCTCGGTTAGTAGCAAAGGGTTATTCCCAGGTTGAGGGAATAGATTTTGGTGAGATTTTTTCTCTTGTTGCCAAGTTTTTGATTTTGAAGTAGAACAGATGGATGTGAAGACAACATTCCTGCATGGGGATCTAGAAGAAGAAATCTTTATGAAGCAACCATAAGGTTATGTTGTGAAAGGAAAGAAGGAGCTAGTATGTAAGCTGAAAAAGTGCTTGTATGGTTTAAAACAATCACCAAGGATGTGGTATCAAAAATTTGATACTTATATGCTGGGACTTGGCTTCACAAGAAGCAAAGAGGAGCATTGTGTGCATTCTAAATTAATTGGTGATTATTTGATTTATTTGGTCTTGTATGTGGATGACATGTTGCTGATAGGAAACAACAAGGAGATTATATAGGATGTGAAAACTCAGTTGTCCTCTAAATTTGACATGAAGGATCTTGGTGCTTCAAATTTCATTTTGGGCATGGAAATTAAAAGATATCGAAAAAAGAGGAAACTCTAGTTAAATCAGAGAAAATATGTCAAGACAATATTGCAGAGGTTTAATATGCAGGAATGTAAACCGATCAAGGTTCATATTCCTATTGGTGTAAAGTTATCTATGGATCAGTGTCCCAACACACATGAAGAAGAGGAGCGCATGTCTCATGTTCCATATGCAAGTGCAGTTGGAAGTTTGATGTATGCAATGGTCTATACTAGATTAGACATTTCACATGCAGTGGGAGTTTTGAGAACGTATATGTCAAAACCAGGGAAGGAGTATTGGACAACAGTGAAAAGGGTTTTCAGGTATTTGCGTGGCACTGTTAGCTATGGATTGTGCTACGAAGGAATACTGGGATTGAACAGAGTGGTCGATATACATGGATTTGTGGATGCAGACTAGGATGGAGATTTGGATCGTAGGAGATCTACAAGAGGGTATGTGTTTAACCTATTTGGAGGAGCAATAAGTTGGATGAGCAAAAGACAAACTGTAGTGGCACTTTCAAGTTTCAACTACAGAATATGAATACATGGCAGCCACTCATGCAAGTAAGGAAGCAATATGGTTACAAAGATTATGTTCAAGTATTGGGTTGGTACAACAAGCTGTAAGAATAGAGTGTGATAGTCAGAGTGCAATTTTTCTGGCAACGAACCCTGCTTATCATTCAAAGACAAAGCACATTGATGTTCAATATCACTTCGTGAGAGACATGATTGAAGAAAAGAAAGTATCATTGATGAAGGTCGACACTTTGAAGAATGTTGCAGACTCATTAACAAAATCTGTGAGCACTGATAAGTTCTCTTGGTGTAGAGGATCCATGGGCTTTCTTGCCCTGGATTTTTGACTATGTAACCCTGTAACCCCCTGTATGCAAAGGAAAAAACAAGTGGGAGAATGTTGGGTATGTGTTATATTCTTTGCATGAGTAGTAGTGTCTGAACGTATGCACTGGGTGTGTAGGGGGGTTAGAGGGGGGGCCAGTAGCCCCCCCCAGGGGAGCGGCACCCCAGGAAAAAAAAAATCTTCCTCAGGAAATGTGTCATGTATTTAGGTGGTTTTTTCGGCACATGGTTTTTGCCGATGGTTTTCTATTTTCGGTTAATGAATTAGGGTTTTGGACTAATCCAGGTCATTGGGTTAGGGTTTTGGATGCCACTGGCTCCTATATGTATATTGTATTGTAAACAATGTAACATAATGAATGAATATAATATATGATGGTTTTCCCGGTTTGGGTTTCCAGGGGAAAAATCTTTGTGTAATGTTTGTATTTGCCATTGTATCTTTTCTGTTCTTTTCTGAATATATGTTTACAGTAGACATTGTACAAGGTTAGAATTTACAATCACCATGATCACTCTATACAACAACTTGTTTCTCTCCCCATTTGACATTAATGGCAAAGGAATCATGTTTTCTTATCATGTGACTCCCCCTGTCACCAACAATTTGTTTCTCTCCCCTTTGACATCCAGGATAAAGAGTTGCTCCACCTCTAAAATTTTTTGATTCTCTTTCTTATTCTATTGCTCCTCATGTCTTCATGCTTTCATCCATTGCAATTTAACTCATTTTGTTTCTCCCTCCGTCATCAATGGTTCCTTCTTTTGACTGTAATGTTATCTTTGTGAGCATCTTTCCTTTTCGACAATACTCCCCCTTTGACTGTGTTGACTCCCCTTTAGACTAAGCCATTTATTGAAGCTTTCTGAAGTAGCTCCCCTTGTTCTCCTATATGATTTACCAATCCACTTTCTTTTTCTCTATGCAATCCTCTATTGTCCTTTATTTTTTCTTCCTTGCTTTCTATTTAGAATCCCCCTCAACATTATCCATGATTCTAGGAGTCTCCATGCCAAAAGTTTTAGAATAATGTATAATGTTTCTCTGCTATAGGATCTGTTGATATTATGGTAGCTGCGGGAGGTATTTACATCCACGTGTAAACCTGACGAGGATAGAATGCTCCGGGAAGCAAGAAGAAACCCTAATGAGTTGGATAATAACCCTAGAAGACTTGTCGGCTCAAGAAGATAATTTATATTAGGTTATTAGCCTCCAAGAGAAGGAGTCAACCATAAGAAATAATATATATTGAACAGACAGATACCCAAAATGAGAATTCGGCCCAGGAAGTTAGCCAGAATTACTACAAATACAGGAGGCCAGTCTTCATTCTGGCAGATAGTCTCAGAATTGCAGAGCAACACTTGTGCACACTATAGTGCCCAGTTTTGTGCACAGGTTTGGAGGAGAGCTGCCATTGCAACTGCTGCAGCTAGAAGATCACATTTAGCTTAGACTATTTCTTGGTTAGGGTTTGGACTATCTAATCAGATCTTGTTGGTGCACTATCCTTGGGAAAGGTACTCTACCCTTTGTTTGTCTATCTAGCCTAGGGTTTGTTTCCAAAGTGATTCTCTGTCAACGTTAAGGTGCTTGAAGGGTGGCTTCGGCCTATGGTTGGGTGACAATAGTGATATTGTCAATGGTAAAATGAGCAGATCCATTATATTCTAACAGGTTATGGGCCCACACCTCCTTCATTCAGTCTAACTGCTAGAAGGAAACATAGACAGAAGGATATTAAGCTCATTGAAGAATTACCACTAGGGTTTCTAGTAGGAGCAGTCACCAAAGCACTGTCACTAGGGTTACTAGCAAGTGAAGTTGCAGAAACCCTAATCCTCTCATTAAGGCACCTTAAGTGAATGGATTGACCTAATTTCCAGATAGATTAGTGCGCCCTAGACTAGCGCATCTCCTGGTATTCTTAGCAAGCCAAGATGTCAAGTTTGAGTTTCTGGTCAAATCTAGGGTTGAACAAGTCAAAGTAGCCATGAATTACTCTATGAAGTCAGAAAACAAGTTATATGGAGCTTCTAACTTTAGAGCATGGAAGATGAGGATTGACCTCATCTTTTCCAAGAATAAAGTGTTGGTTATCGTGAAAGGAAAGATCATGAAATGAGAGTTTGAAGAAGGAAAAGAGAAGGAACCACAGAACGTTGCAGTTATGGAGAAGTTCAAAGACGGTGACATCAATGCTATGAGTATCATAGTGGAATCTATAAAAGACCACTTGATACCCTACATCTCCCATCTTGACTCATCTAAAAAGATGTACGATGCCCTAACAAACCTCTTCTCAGTCAGAAACATTGGACAAATAATGAGTCTGAAGAATGAGCTCTGTGACATGAAGATGATTGATGATGACAACATAACATCAGACTTTGTGAGAATCTCTTAGTTAAGAGATCAACTACAAGTTATTAAAGAAATCATTTTAGACAAGGAATTGGTAAACATAGTACTCAATGGTCTTCCCAAGACATGGGATGCATTTTCCGCAAGCATGAACACAAGGAAGGAGTATCCTACATTTGAAGAACTTTGGACTTGTTGTGCTCAAGAAGAATCCAGGATCAGTGCAAA
>ML781709.1:247810-259229 GCA_009831015.1 Picea engelmannii
TGACATCCATTTGATAAAGTGTCCAGCCATATTGTACAACCAAATTTGTCACCATTATGATGGTGTTCCACTTTGTTGTTGGAACAAATGTTTCTTCATAGTAAATTCATTCTTTTTGAGTAAATCCTTTTGCGAATAGTCTTGATTTATATTTAACTACTTCACCATTAGCTTTATACTAGATTCGGTAAACCCATTTGGAACTTATGGATTTAACATTGGTTATAAAATCAACAAGTTCCCATGTTCCATTTGCAATTACCAAATCATACTCATCCACCATAGCTTGTTGTCATTCTTTATGCTTCATTTCTTCTATAAAAGTTGTTGGTTCAATATAATCATGAGTTACTACAATAAAATTTGACTGAGATGAGGTAGAACTTCGAGTTCCTATTTTGTCTTGTTCATCTGGATGAACATCTTTAAGAAGTTGCGTGTACCATTTTGATCTACTATGTTGTCCATGTGGTAAAGTTAGTAGAGTTAATATATCATGGATTGAATATTCATCATTAGAGGAAGAGTTATCTAAATCTTGAACATTTATGTTAGGGACTAAGTCTTTTTCAATCCAATTTGGTTTTCCTTGATAAATTGGCTTTTCTTGAGCTACTTTTTTCTCCAAATGACCAAGTAGATTATCAATATATCTAGTTGTTTGACTTTTTGTCTCATCAAAGACTACATCCTAAATGATAATGAATTTTCCATTGGATAACAAACTATATCTTTTCTTCTCATTTGAATATCCAATAAAAATGCATTTCACACTTTGATTTTCCAACTTAGTCATTTTTCTCTTAGGAACTAAGGCATAACAAGTGGAGCCAAAAACCTGAAGATGATTTACTAAAGGCTTAGTACCATACCAAGCTTAATATGGAGTAATTCCATCTAAGGTTGATGTCCATGATCGATTCCTTAGATATATTGTTGTATGAACCACTTCGGCCCAATATTGAGAGCTTAACCCCTTGAAATGTAGCATTGATCATGCCTTTGCCTTTAGAATTTTGCTCATTATTTCTGTGGCTCCATTCTATTGTGGAGTGTAAGAGTTTATTAATTTCCTTTTAATTCTATTTCTCCTGCAATAATCATTGAATTCATGAGAAGTGAATTCTCCCCCATTATCTATTCTGGGTGTGGAAATCTTATCTTTGGCGGCATTTTCAACTAAGAATTGAAATTGTATGAATTTTTCAAAGGATTATGATTTGTTCTTCATAAAATATTCCCAAATCATCCTTGTATAATCATTAATGAAAATAATGAAGTATTCTCATCCACCAAAAGAAGATTTTGTAGGACCATAAATGTCACTATGGATTAATTGCAAACGTATGCTTGCTCGCCATGTACTTGTGAAGAAAGGATCCATTTGTTGTTTTCCAATGATACAAGCCTCACACTTACCAGATTCATTTTTGAAAGTAGGCAATCCTTTCACCATTTCATTTTTTTTTAGTAAGGATTTCAAAATTTAAATGGCCAAATCTCTAATGCCATAATCTTAAGAGCTAGGAGATAAATCCATCAATGCTGCAAAATCATGTTTCTAAGGAATGATTGTGCCTTGTAGCCTCAATAGTTTTCCATCTTCATATCCATTCATTATTGTTTTCAAAATTTATTTGACTAAATTAATGTTGATCCATCCATCTTCCATGATAACCTAATGGCCTCCTTATCTGATGAGCACCAAAGATAGAAAATTATTTTTGAATGATGGAACATACCAAACATTGGAAAGTAATACTTTTCCAATTTCTGGAAGAGAAAAGAGAACATATAATTTTTCTTGAGGTGTATGAGTTGTGTCATCTCCAAGTATATTGGATTTAGTTCCATATCCTTATATGTCCAAAAATCATCTTTTTTGTAGAACATATGTTGAGTATCCCCTGTATCTAATATCCAATCATCTTCATAATATTTTTTTATCAATTTGTTGGTGGTGACTGAATCTACAGACTCAATCTCATGAATTGTTGTCAAAACATAATCATCTTCTTGATTTTCTACATACTGGGTTGAAGTTGAAACATTAAACTTAGAATGTTTTTTGAAAGTTTGTTTATCCTTAGGAAAATTTTCATTTTGTGTTCTACACTCTTCCACCACATGGCCAACGCAAAGACATCTTTTACACTTGACTTGAGACATATTTTTACCACTTTGATCTTGTAATCTTCTAAAGTGTTGTTTATTTCCTCCTCTTCGTTCGCTTCTTCCACAACCTCGACCATAGTCTGGATTTCTTGATTCATTGAATCTTCCTCTTCCTCTGTAATTTTCATTGGATGGTCCTCTCCCTCTTGTATTTTCATTGTAATTACTTCTTCCTCTTGTATTTTCATTGTAAGTACCTCTTCCTCTCACATTGTATGACCCACTTCCTCTTGAGTATTCTCCTTGTCTTGAGTTGGGAAAGATAATATATTCCTTTGATTTATTCTTCTTACCAAATGTCTTGTCATGTTGAACCAACAAGTCACCAAGGGAATCAAAGGTTTGATTCTCCAAGTTATCGACAGTTTGAAATGTTTCCAAAAAACTTTTATAAGAGGATGGAAATACACGCATCAAGATTAAGGTCATAAGACTTTCTTCTACATATTTAAAGCCACATTTTATTAATCCCATTCTCATATTTTTCAAGCAAGAAATGTGTAGATTTTAAATGACAAAAATAAGCAAGCTAATATTTTGTCAAACACTTAGCAACCTAGAGATAACCGTCTTCATAAATTTCATAAATGCATAAAACACACATTCAGAAATTACCATAAGCAGAAATACACATTGCTAAGAAAAATATGCAGCAGAAATACACAGTGGACAGTAACCCATAACACACAGAAATTTAGGCAAATGCTACGGAAAACCCCAATATGGGGAACCCCAACGAGAGAGAGAGATCTATTATTTAGCTTCAAGAAAGTACATATCAATAGAAAAATAACATTTCCAGCCAAGGAAAATACCTCACAACACCAAATCTGTCGCACAGAAATCTGCCTCGTTTTCCAGGCCAAAACCGTACCGTTGTCTGGCCTCTTCCATACCTCGTTTTTGTGCCCATAGGTAGTTGTATGGATTGTTCTGTACGGCCCAAAAACAACCACAAAAATCTGAAATCTGCCTCGAAAAGTTGTGCCCGAAATGCCTAGATTTTCATGCCCAAATCCATATGGCTGTACAGATTGTACGAATCTATACAGTACGGCCTCCCATAGCAGAAAAATATTTTGGCCAAAAGCTCACAATTTTTTTTTCTCGAGAAACGTGTCATCCTTCCTTAGAAAATGTGCCCTCTTTACTTCTCACTTTCCTCTCTCAAAATTACTCTGAAAATATCTCTAACTCAACTCCTCTTGTCTTCTCGGTGTCTTCTCAACTTGTCTTGCACACTACCCAATGCATTCTTTTATAATCTGAAAATGACATTTCCCCCCCCCTCCCCCCCAAAGTGTCTTTTCACCTTCCCAACCCTAGATCCAAAGGCCAAGATTAGATCTTTCCTTTTTCAACATCAAGGGTCATGATCCATTCCCTCCAAAATGTCTCATTTAAAATTAAAGTGAATTTCACTTTATTACATAACTGATTTATGAAAATAAAGTCACTTTAAAAATAGAAGGTACACTTTATTAAAAAGTCACTTTAATAAAAGAACCACTTAAAACAACTTCATAAAAACTATTACAAAGTTAAGTGCCCGGTAGTGTAGATATTAAGGTAACATCTGCATACAAGATAAAACATGTGGAGTACCTCCCGAGCTAAAAAGATAACACTCCCTCTTAGCGAGGGATGTACTTGCTGCCATCTCCATCATCTGGTCCCATCACACTGTGCTCTGTAGGAGCTCCTCTAAACCTGGAGCCATCCTCAACACCTGCACAGAACTCGAACTAGAAGATCTTCTCCTAGCAACCTCCTGGAACCCTTAGCTTACTTCATCTTGAGCATTGGTTTGATCAACCTAGCTGAGCTTTCTGCCAGTGCTTAGAAGAGACTCGCTCTCTTCTCTCAGAATGCAAGACTGATACCTTGGTGCCACTGCAATCTCAGAATCCTCCTCACGCTCCTCATCCGATGTTGAATCATACATCAAAGGTTGTCCTCTCAACATATACAACCTGTTTACCTGGTTACCGATCAGCTGCAGCTCTGCTGGGTCCACTCCCTCTCTGTAGATAAAGACATGTTCCCTCTTGAATAATATGCAATATCCTACATCCTCCAAGGCTGAGACTGAGAGCAAGTTAACACTCAACCCTGGAACAAAGAGAACTCCATCAATCTCCAAGCATTTCCCAAACTCAAGTTGGAATCTAACATTCGCAACTCCACGTACAACTCTCACCATACCACCTTCATTTACCACCTGTTGGCCATGACCAATCTTTGTGAAGTCTAGGAATACTCGTCGAATTCCCGTCATGTGGCGAGAGGCTCCACTATCCACAATCCATCTGACATCACCTCTGAATCCTCCGCTGCCAACACTAGAAACTAGGGTAACCAAAGAAAATTCCCTATCGAACTTTGACGCAAAGTCCTCCATGGCTGTTGTAGCAGCTGTCTCAGGCCCCTCTGACTCCTTCTTCTTCTTCTTCCTCTCAGGACAATGAGAGGCAAGGTGCCCCAACTAGTTACAAAACTAATCTGGTAGATGCTCACGCCCCACCACGCACTTCATGAAGACTTCCCAATCTTTGGTGAAGCCATTTAAGGCTATCCTCACTAGCTCAGAATCCGTAATCACCTCTCCAACAGCTGCCAGCTCATCTTTAACTTGAGCCACCCGAGTAAGATAAGAAGAGACACTCCCCTCCTTACCCATCTTGGTATCATGCAACTTAGCTTCAAGGCCATCTTCCGGTTCTCGTTCTTCACCTCGAACAAGTTCTTAAGTGCATCCCACATCTCCTTGACAGTCTTTTTCTCAGCCAAGGGTGGGATAAGGTGATCCTTCACCCCATCCAGAATAATTCTCTTAGCTTTGGCTTCCTTGGTCTCATGCAAGTCCAAAGCAACATGATCTGCTGCGGGAGCTGCTACAACGGAGTTGACATAGCTATAGATCTTGTTCTCATTGAGAACAGCTGACAAACAAACCTTCCATTGCAAGTAGTTGGAAATTCCATCCAACCGATCCTCATATCTGATGCTTCCAGCCATATTCCCTGTCACAACTCAAGGAAAACAATCACACCCTTTTGCCCAAAAGTCACACTACTCACTATGACTCAGAGTCCAAGCTCTGATACAATGTAGATTTTTAATGACAAAAATCAGCAAGCTAATATTATGTCAAACACGTAGCAACCTAGAGATAATTGTCTTCATAAATGCATAAAACCCACATTCAAAAATTACCATAAGCAGAAATACACATTGTTAAGCAAAATATGCAGTGGAAATACACAATGGACAACAACCCATAACACACAAAAATTTAGGCAAATGCAAGGGAAAACCCCAATGTGGGGAAACCCAACGAGAGAGAGAGAGAGAGATCTATTATTTAGCTTTAGGAAAGTACATATCAACAGCAAAATAACATTTCCAGCCAAGGAAAATACCTCACAGCACTAAATCTGTCCCATAAAAATCTACCTTGTTTTTCGTGCCAAAATCGTACTGTTGTCCGCCCTCTTCTGTACCTCGTTTTTCGTGCCCATAGTCATCTATACGGACTGTTTCGTACAACCCAGAAACAACCACAAAAAATCTGAAATCTTCCTCGAAAATCATGCCTGAAATGCCTCGATTTCTGTGCCTAAATCCGTACGGTTGTACGGACTGTATGGAATCGTATAGTACAGCCTTCCACAGAAGAAAAATATTTTGGCCAAAAACTCATAGAAAAGTTTTCTCGGGAAACATGCCCTCCTTCCTTAGAAAATGTGCGCTCTGTGCTACTCACTTTCCTCTCTCAAACTTACTCTAAAAATATCTCTAACTCAACTCCTCTCGTCTTCTCGGTGTCTTCTCAACTTGTCTTGCCAACTACCCAATGCATTATTTTATAATCTGAAAAATGACATTCCCCTCCCCCCCCCCAAAGTGTCTTTTCACCTTCCCAATCCTAGATCCAAAGGCCAAGATTAGATCTTGTCTTTTTCAAGATCAACGGTCATGATCCATTCCCTCCAAAATGTCTCATTTAAAATTAAAGTGAATTTCACTTTATTACATAAGTGTTTTATGAAAATAAAGTCACTTTAAAAATAGAAGGTACACTTTATTAAAAAGTCACTTTAATAAAAGAACCACTTAAAACAACTTTATAAAAACTATTACAAAGTTAAGTGCTTGGTAGTGTAGGGTAACATCCGCATACAAGACAAAACATGTGGAGTATCTCCCGAGCTAAAAAGCTAACAAGATGTACTCCAAAACATTTCCCCCTTCATCCAATCGTTGGTTAAGCAACTTATCATGAAGCTTAATCATTTTTTACTCAGATTGAGTATCAAACATCTTTTTAAAAAAAATCCCTGCATCCCAAGCATCATTTGCATTTTCAATGTGTATAAACATTTCTAGCATCAATCGGCTTAATTGGAGTTTTTTCTCCATTACATATATCTTTCCATAAGTCATTAACAACCAATGTTCTTTGCATATGATGACACCAAAACATATAGTCCTTATCAATGTTGATAGAGTATTTCACTCAACTCTTATCAATGCTTTGATTACAATTACAATTTTCATTCAATTAATCAAACTTTTGAAGCATATGATGACACCAAAACATATAATTCTTATCAATGTTTATAGAGTATTTCACTCAACTCTTATCAATGCTTTGATTACAATTACAATTTTCATTCAATTAATCAAACTTTTGAAATTTGACTCAAAAAATGAGTATCCCTTGAAGCGAACAAATATGTACAATGTTTCAATTACAATGAAAAAAATGTCTCCTTAAACTAGAAAAAAAATCTCCTCAAACTAGAAAAAACTTCACATTTATAAAAATAAAAAGAAACACCACCCCTTATATCTCCAATTACATAAAGAACTTAAATAAAGAGCTCAAGGAATAATAAGATATTTCCCAAAAGAAACTTAAACACTTTCTTTTTTTTTTCTTATTACTTCTATACAAAATATAATAAAATATATAAAAAATAATAAAATATTACTTAAAGGAATGACCCACCTTTAAAATCTGTGCATGCATTGATATTTTCACCAACCAATATAAATCAACATTTTTTTTGTCCTTGTGCCTCCACTTTGGCAAATAACATTTTTGTCCTTTTCTTTAATGAGTCCACTATATTTACTTTTATGCCATTAACGAATCGAATTACCATTACCATTTGCCATTATGATCCTTGATCCTTGTTGCGTTGCGTAGGAAGGCTCATTTCTACATTCAGGGTGGGAGGATGTGTCAGTCTGTCTCAAACAATATTAATTAAATAAACTAAAATGAAATTTTAAAAAGAAAAATCTTATATGAGCCCTAAAAAAATTTGGAAGCGTCACCTTGAGGTTTGACATTTGATCCTTTCAATGCTTTATAGAACTATAGATAATAGTGGTGTAACTGGTTAATACGTTAAACATGGCCAAGGATCGCTGTAGATGCAAAAGCATGCAAGCACTGCAAATGATATTTGGTGCTCAGATTGATTCCGGATTGACTCGATTTTGATATTGATTATTGTTGGATTAACCGCCGCACTTCTAGTGAACTAGGGGTGTTGTCAAGGAGACAAAAGCAACACAAGCAAGAAGAAATACAATTAAGTTATTTCTCTCAACCTAGAACTAAATAGAATTAATATGAAACGGCCTGCGCCTCTGAATCCCCATCTAGTTCTTATTCAAAAGAATCAGAGTCGGTAGATCAAGTTCAAACATCTAGGGGTGTTGGACTAACCGCGGTACTTCTCATGGATTAATCGTCATGCTGGGAATATGGGATTAACCGTCCACTTAAGGTGATGTTGTTGATTTGGAAGTTTATTAAGATCTGCGGATTTTGGTGTAATGACAAATCTTATCATGGTATCAGAGCCTTGGTTCAGGTTCAATTCCCTCGAGTTACGTTGGAGGGAGCTGTTGGACTAACAGCCGCACTTCTCATGAACTAGGGGTGTTGGACTAACCGGACTAACCACCATGCTAGGAACATGGGACTAACCGCCCACTCTGCTGATTTGGAAATTTACTAAGACCTGGGGGTTTTGATGTAATGGCAAATCTTAACAATTATTTGCTCATAGAGCAATATGATGAGCAATATGCAGGATTCACCGTTCAAACCTTCTGAAAAGATGCTGAGCTTCCGTTGATAGTTTGTATTGATTGATCTTCCTCTGCTGAATCAATCAGATCGTGTGATAAATCATGGAATGGAGGGCGAGGTGATCCAGAGAATCGACTAGGCTGCTCGGGATCTCTTTGCTCTTTGCTCGACTAGGCTGCTCGGGAAGCAAATAAAGAAGAAGATCTGACATAAACTTGAGCCAATAAACAAATGCCTAATATTGTTGCTCAATAAAAGAATTGTCAGATTTATAAGAATATCCAAGCAATTTTACAATGTAGAGCTTGTCATATCTAAAAGCACATTTCTTTTAATAAATCTCGGCGACTTTTACAATGGAGATTGACTTTTCTTTTTTAGTTGATATCAAAAATATTTAGATCTGACACGAGATTAAAAAAAATAAATCCGATTTAGATTTAGATCCAGATATTTACTATCATATCCACAAAGATTCTTGAAGATTTTAAAAAACAATCTTAAAAAAATATATATATTTAGATTCTATCACAACAAATTTCAATTAATTTGATGAATTGCAAATAATTTTTTTTAATCTCAAATAACTAAATACCTCTTTGACGATTTTCTTTTGTTTGTTGAAGAAACTAGGCTTAAGCTTTGGAATCTTCTTCTTCGCATAACCATGACACTCTCACCACAATATAATTTTCCTTACCCACACACAATTTGATCAATACAATTTTATTGAAGAAAAAGATTATTACATAATTTTATTGATAAGTGTTTTTGATCAACAACTCAAGGATAATCACTATGACAAGGATGTAACAAGGTTAATATAGGAAATACACAACTTTTAGAATAATTTTATTAAAAATACTTAATTAAATAAACTTTAGGTTTATTAGGCTAACATCAACCCTCATATTCTTTAATAACGTTGTCAAATCACTTAACAATTATCCTTTTAGTTATGCCAAATCATAAAGACAATACATGTAGAACACATATGACTAAAAATCAAATATGGAAAATGCATAAGTTCTAGATAGTTGAAAACTTCTCAAAATGACATACATGTATACACCATACATTTTTCTTAAGGATAGTACAAGTCCACTAGCTTTCCCAAACCCTAGCTCAAACAAGGAGCTCCAATATGTAATAATCACTCCAACATATCCTCAGGCAAGACATCCCCTTCTTCTTATCTTCTACAAAAGATACCATAGGTTTTTATCACAATACTCTAATCTCAAACCTCCAAGGGATAAATTCTATCCTTATATTTCCAACATGCTCCCAAATACTCTAGGAAGACCAAGAAAACATAGTGACTCCAAGAGAGAGAGAGACGAAGTACAAGTGAAGAGCCAATAGAGAGAAATAAGAGTGATCATCACTATTGTCTCCTCCATAAGAGAAAACTCCAAATGAACATGTCTCTTCTAGACTTCATAACTCCACCTATGTTTCATGCAGAAACCCTAGCGTCTTCCTCCAAGAATCTAACTAGAAAGATAAGAGATACAATGATGTGATATAGTGATTATGAGAAGGGCTCTCTCCTTCCTCTATTTATATGAGAGGTAAGGGATGGAAATAATACAATGTATGCCTACTCCCTTACAGGCCACCTACAATGAGAACTTATATGCAAACACAGGTGAAGTGCTCCACTTCAAAGTACACATGCCATGCTCCAAGGTAATGTAATACACAATATGGTATCCAAAATGATGTAGCTACACAATGTAAGTCCACATCCCTCCATCACAAGCCTCCACAGACTCCATCATTCCTTTTAGCAATGTACTCCACTAGATTCATTGCATCGGTGCAAAAACATTGTTGCAGCCCAAGCATCCTCGAGCCAACTCAAATCCTCCAAATAAGAATCCAAGGTGAACTTTGGGAATATTTCTTCTCTATGCCAATTGAATCATATGCTATTTTATTGCATGAATCCATATGTAATTTTGTGTCCTCTAGATCCATATCAATAATTATTCCCTAATCTGTGACAATTTTTTATGTACTAAAAGTGAATATCATAGCTCATGGTACTCTCATTTGGCCTGCTTAGATAGTAGTCATTCATTGGATTTGAAGGTAACTACTTCCCATGTACAAACCAAACCCAATATTTCTATTGTGCATTTTCTAAAAATGGGGTTCCCAATGCCACACTGTGCATCAATAGTAGGCACACTTGTTCATAATTGTTAGTCAAGATACTAGTAAATTTGTGTTTGAATTTAGTGGAAGCATGCTTGATTTTCTATATGGAAAATGGAAAGTTGAATGTTCTATGATGTCATTTTCACTCCAGGTGATGTTGCTAGTTATTACAACTATGATTCCATATTTTTAAGAGGATCTTAAGATGATTCCTTTGAATTTATTTATTGTAAAAATATATTAATCCTTGGTAGATTTATTTTAATGCAAATGTTTTTTCGATTCCTACATCATGAATTAACTTCTAAGGTATGCTCTCCAACGATGATGCCAAGCCTGTTACCTTTTCCCCCCTGTGCAATACCTCTCTCTTTTGGAGGCTACCATGCCTCTGTCTTTTTCCCTATACAAGAAACTATCTTCCTTTGTTCTTCTCCTGACTACAAAACTTGCTGTTAGGTGTGACCTACACACATCTAATAGCTGAAAACATAATGGAAATGGAGTAAATAATAAACATTGCTCAAGATTAATAGTTGGATCTTTCTCAATGTAACGTCTTTTGAGTTTTAGCTTCTGCATTTGATGTTATTAGGAGTGCAACAACATGGGGATTTCTTCTTCAATAGTGAATGCAACATGACAATCTACTTCTAATTCATTCTGCTTCTAATTCTTATAAAACCACGTTTCTAATTCTTATAAAACCACTATGTTCAAAAAAGTACTTAACAAAGAGGGAATATGAGGATGAATCCTAAAATTTGTTCTATGTGGCTTTATACTAGAAACGCTCACTCATTCATTGGAAGAATTGCATTCTCTATACCTTATAGAAAAAACCACATTTTATAATAAATGAAGTGATTATTAATACAATGCAAAACATAATGTAGTTTTGATTCACTCGTAGAGTACCATAAGCCCTATTATCATAGACTCCATATAGACTACAAAGGTGCACCC
>ML781709.1:259302-277206 GCA_009831015.1 Picea engelmannii
CGCCCTAGCAATCTTAAAATTCGTCCAACATATTTAGAATATCCCAAGCATCAATAAATTCGCCCCAACAATCTTAAAATCCGTCCAACAATATTCAGAATCGCCCAGACATCAATAAATTCACCCCAGCAATCTTAAAATCCATCCAACAATATTTAGAATAGTCGCATCAAGAAATTCGCCACAACAATCTTAAATTCGTCCAAGCGAGAAGAATGAAGCTTCTAGGTAATTAATGAATTGTCCAGGCAATGAGAAACGTTCCACCGAGATAAAAATTCACCCAATGGCCTTTGAGATATGGGAGGAATTCTCCAAAATGGAAACTTTGCTAAATAATTGCAACAACTATTTAATTACAACCATCAATCTTCAATTTTGACATGAATCCAAGGGTGGGAAATATAGAGTTGTTAGTGTTCTTAGAAACTGAATGGGAAGGAATTTCTAAGTGTTGCCAACATGAATAGAGTAGCTAGTTTTTCATTTACTTTAGAGATTCAATGGCAAGCAACAATAAAATGCACATAAATCCATATCTTATCTCAACATTGAATGGGAAAACCACCTTTGAATGGGAGCTCACTATTTGATTTCGGTAGTCTCTAGTACATAACTTTTGATTCTCTATCATCTTTCTCCCTTGGACAAATCCCATTGGGAGTGAAATTACATGAGGAAATAGGGAGATCTCCGGTAAGGGAAGGCCAAGGGCCATGGCCCTTCACTTCCCATTCCTTAACCTTCTCTTCTGCTGTTCCAGAGTTTGTACTTAAGGCTTAGAAGTACAATGTCTAGGCATCTGAAAGTGGGTAAAAGGTAGAGAAGAAAGAAACGTCAACCTTCGGCAAGGGAAACTAGGGAAGATTTCTGTGTTGGCGTTGTCTAGCTTCCAACTGTTCCTAGATGTTTATATCATGTTCAATCGCTGCCCATGAACGTTCGAGTTCAACCCGGGTAGTGGTTGTATTAAGAATGGTATCGAAAAGGTTTAAGGCAATGTGTGTTTGATTTGATAATCCGGGTTCGATATTGGGCTGAGTTGGTACAGGGACGGTCATGGAGGAACAATTAAATAAGAAAACTTTAAAGGGAGAATTTAAGTGTTGTCTCAATTCGGTCGTATAAAAGAGAGTTTACGGTTTCAGGAATAAAACGGGATGCAAATCAAAGGCTCTTTCCCGTAACTGAGTTATATTTTAATAAAATGTATGAGGTGGGAGAAAACATTTAGCTGTCTATCAAGTAAGGCTTCTATCAAGGGAGAATCTCACGTATAAACAGAAGAAGAAAAATGTAAGTAAATAACCCGATGAAGCATAAAATATATATAGAATTCTGAAAGTGTTGACTGGTCTTACACCTACTGATAGCTGGTACAGAGGAAAAACAGTAAACAATATAGAAAACCAAAATTCATTCGCTATACTAGAGGTTTTACTAAATTATAGCGAAGCATTAATCAGATAAGAATATGAAATAAAACGAAATATGAGATACAAGAAAACAAACTCATAACACAGTCATGACGGAATTGAGAATCTTCAGATTTTCTTTCTATTAACTCTCAAAGTGTAAAAACTTTGTTACCATCGACACAAAAAGGTCCAACCCTTTTTCTTTCTTTCTATGGTATATTTATACAGTTTTACAATAAGATGTAATCTCGATCGTTGCAAAATTTTCGGTTATGATAGGGAGGAGAGAAATCACTCCATTTCTTCTTCTCTGTCTTTACTTGGTGTCAGAAGCTTGTCCTTGTGCGTGCTCGGTTGATCCGAAATCGGATCCAGAAGTCTGACAGGGTTTAAAAATGCTCAAAAATGAAAGTGCTCGGAATGCGACGAAACCAATGCCATTGCGTCCGCCTCGTCTTTCTGAATCCAGTGGTATATTTACTTCGTCAAACGGGCTCCGTATGCAAAAGATATCGCATTCTGTCCGAAAAGCCAAACATGTAAAAAAATGGATGACTGTACAGTCCGTACAGTCCATGTGGCATGCTGACTGTGCAGACCGTACAGCTGATGTGGAAGCCTCAGGTGATGACACGTGGCAGAGCATGGCATGTCGGTTTGGTGTACGGATGGACCAATGCAGGGGTGACATGTGTCACCACTATAAGGGTGACACGTGGCACAGACGACGTTAGCATCTGACGTGGCAGAGATGACATGGAGGGATGATAGGTGGTAGTATGGTCGACAAGTGGAAAGCACGTGGTCCAATCGGCAATCGACACATGGCAGATTTCTGTTGGGTGTTGATGTGCCATGTGGCCCAGTCGTGGGCTGCCACGTGGCACCCTGTGGTTGGTTGTTGGTTTTGGTTTAAAAGTTATATGGTGTGCATGGGAGTCGAACCGGCGACCTCCCGACCGGACAATGGACTGGCAGGACCGGGCTAACTACCCGGGCGCCCGTTGGTTCTTGTTAACATAGTGGCATAAATATTATTTGAATTTGTTACAAGTTTCATTTGGCGGGGAAAAGGGCTGGGGCTTAGCCCCAGCCCTTGGCATTACCATATAACCGTTGCATATAACCACGATTACGCGGTGCAGAGTGTATAAGGATAAGGGTCTAGCCCCGGTTTCCGGGCAGCCCCATACGACCCGGGGCCGTTACCAAATATATAGCGCGGGAGGTTGCAACTCATAGCCCAAGGGCCTATTGCAGCACCACACGACCGAGGGTTAGCGCCAAAAGGGGGCCAGCGCATGGCGCGTGGCCACATGGTCCTATACTCCACTGCCAAATGACTAGGAACATGCCAATGAAGGGGGCTGGGCCCATATTATTGTTGCAAAAGTGGGTTTTATGCCTAATTTTTGGCTTTTAGTTGTTATTCAGCCTATTTTTAATTGATTTTCTCCATTTTTGGGGGATATTGGGCATTTTTGGAGCCCAGATTTTGGGAGGAAGTTGGAGATGAGAAACCAACTTAAAATCTATATAAACCAAGCCTGTTTGAGGCCATGGGAGAGCATTCAGAGCAGAGTTATGCTGAAGAGAAGCCAGGCCAAAGCCATTTTGTTGCAGGGAAGATTTTAAGGAGCAGACGCTGACGGGTCATTTCTGGGAGCTCCAGACGTCCGTTTTGCGTGTCGTTTTCTTTGCAGGGTTCTTGAGATCTGGACGAACATGACCAGATCAGTATTGTAGCCATTTGGCATTGCATCGATGTATTTTTTAGCTCTTGAACAGAAATAAATAAGCCTCCCCCACAGAGACAAAGGCCCAGAGATGTAGGCAAAGTTGTGCCGAACTCCGTTATCAATCTGCGTGTTATGGTTTGCTGTCTATTATTTCATTTCAGATCTAGAAATATGTATATGGATGTCATAATTCCTCTTATTTCCTCATTCTCTCACTAAGTTTTCTCAAATGGTTAATTAACGCATGCAAAATTAAAACTCAACCATAAGTCATTAAAAGATCCTACGGATCATCGGTACAGGTGACAGATCTTTCAACTAGCCGAGATATCAGCCTTGATGGTTCTGCTTGACAATTGGCTTCAAAAGAGTAACAATCTCTGGCTAATTGCGGTAGCCTGTCCTCCATCTGTCTGTCTATGATGTCGATAGCGCATAATTGTGCGCTTGGTTTAATCATACATTTGTCTATTTGGACTATGTCCGCCATAGTCACTTGGGAGATCTCGTCTGAATCTCTTTCCTCTTTTTCATTTAAATCCAGTGAGATTTTTTCCATATTCATCTTAATCAATGCCTCGACATTACCTCCACTATCAATGCCTAGCAGATTACCATCTGTAAAGCTAAAAGCCTCCTCTAAGGATTTCGTTACTCTCTTGGCTTGCAGCTTGCATTCCGAGATGTTGTGCTCCCATTCTTTCAATAGAATGTTTCCTCTAGTCTGCTCCGAAATGGTGAACCTGGAAGTACTTCCCGGATCCTTGTTGTTTGTGGCTATCACAGCCTCTTGGAAGGCAACCCGTGCTGCTCCAGCTTCCCTTTCTCTAGCGGTTAAATTCTCCAAAACTTGATTGATCAACAAGCAGTTATCCCGAATCACCTCTACCTTGGTGAGTAAATTTCGTTGGGCCACAGAGACTCTACTCCAAATCTCCATCGCCTAGGATTGGAACATCCCGATATTTATCACTTTGCTTTCGACGATTTCCACCCTAGCCTGTAGCTGTTCGATCAAATCTTTTTGCTGGCTCGCTTGCATCTGACCATCCTGAACCACCAGCTGTGCTTGTTCGAGCTTAGTCTTGAGCAGCTCTATCTCATTTTTATCGGCCAACCTGGCCTGCTCTATTCCTACACTTGCCTGGTCTTTGGCAGCCTCTGTTGCTGTGGCTAGTCTAGCTTCCAGGGTCTTGATGAGGCGATTCTTTCGTTTCAACTGGTTTTTCAAGACCCCGACTGAAAATTGGTTCAACGTGGCATATGCCCCTAATGTCCCAGCTATTTCCGTGGCGAACTACTCATTCTTCTTGTCCTTCCCATCAATTATAACTTTGTATTTCTTGGCTGTCAACTCCCCTTCCTAATAGAATTCTCTCTTTACCACTACTTTTCTCTTCTTATCGAAGAAGAACTCATTTGGAGGGAGCTCTTCCACCCTTATAGGCCTCGACTCTTCATTGAAGATCCACCCCGTGTCAATATTTCCCTGAGTTGACTGCAAGGGAGTAACTGATGTGATAGAATCCTCGATTTGTTTCGCTGATTGTCCCAGAGTAGTAACCGAACTCTGCTTCTTCGGCGGGTCGGGAGTCTTTATCTCTACTTTCGGACTCTTAGTTTGCTCTCCCTCGTCCTGGTGTTTTTCTTGACCGGAAGTCGCATCCTTGGAGCCTTCGACATCTTTTTGTTTTATCTCCGCTGTACTCAAATTCTCACCCTGTAATACTGTGGGAAGACAACTGCATCGATGTTCTTGGAATTTCAGAACATTGGCCCTCTCCTCAGGTGTCAATGTTTGCATCAGAGCTAAAATATCGGCATAAGATCTTGCGCTTTGGAAAATGTCATCCGAGGGTGAATTTTCGTGCTCAAATCTCTTGAGTCCACAACTGGCCAAATGATTACTCACGACCCTTTGTGGATCGTGCTTCTTGTATTCAATAAAGACCAACTTTAGGTCTTCCAGGGCCGCTGCCTTAGCTTTAGCATGCCCGAAATCTAATAAAGAATATGAATTTAAATGAACAGGAAAAGATAGCCATACCTTTTTTGAGTATTCTTTAAGCTCCTTGCTTATACCACCGATTACTGTTTGTCTAGCAACCTCATGACAAGCCATCTTGTCGAGAATGAATAATGGCAATGCATGTGGGGGAACAGAAGCCTCGAAAACTCTGAGGTATGAGAATTTGACTTCTATATACCAGTTAGCTATGCTACTTAAATTCGTCACTATAATGTCCGAGATCCTGGGTGGCGGGTGACCAAAAAAAGTGACATGGAGAGGTACCATCACCCAGTTGAAGATTTCATATACGAAATCTGTCGCTTTGTTTTCCCATAACTTCGAATGATAGACGTGAATGGGCTCGACTTCTGTTGGAGTCCAAATCTAGCTCATTAAGGGAAATGGTGTTAGAAAGCACACGACGTCCATAATGTATGTAGACATAAAAAATGAAGAAATCTTTCCTCTCTCTTTCTGCGCCTGATACTTTGTAATCCGACTAGTCAAGCTATCGGACAACATTTTTGCCCAATCGAAGAACAGCCTTCGGCAACTCAAAATATTAGAGGCACCCATTGAAGAAAGAAATGTGAGGTGTCCTCTCTCCCGTATAATCTGCATGTCATCATAGCTACATACTTGTCCTGAGGTTCCAAGGATGCTATTGAATATATACCATGACTGTCTGCCCTGAACTTCGCAGGGTGTGAAACCCAATCTTTTATTAAGCTAGACATGGTTTTATCATACTACACACATTCCTTCTGTTTGAACTTGTCCGAGAATTTGGCACCATAGGTAAAGTCGGACGTTGTGGGCAACTTATACATGGCTTGCATATGTTCAGGCCTGAAAGTCCCGATGGTGACCTTCTGCTCATTCATGATGGTTCTGGTTGGTATGTCCACATGGTCTAATGCCCATCGGACCATATCATAATAAAGCAATAGTCATGGCCTGGCTGCTACTTTATGCATTCCTGATTGAATGACGATCTTATACTTGGTGGTTATGTCATCTTTTTCGTTGTCGCTAGAATCATCGGAATAATCTACTAATTCGGCCTGTAGAACATCAGAAACAAACGACCAGTTCGGGACCGAGTCGACACTTCGAGGTGAAGTATCAATGACATTGTCCGAACCTTGTCCCGTAACCTCAACACTGGCTTTAATTGCTTTTCGTGGGGCCATGCCTGGAGATCCTGCTTTAGCTCTTCTGCGATAAAAATACGTATACATACAGAAGTTAGCTCGCTGAGAAAGTGTGCTCTGCATAATATAGAAATGCATTTGTTATAATGAACAACATCTCTATATATATTCGAAAACTCGATATTTTTTAGAACAGATCTGTCAAATCATGTTTAGGAATAAATTTAGCAATAAAAACACAATCTTTATTTGTCGATTCGCCTTATTTCATAATTAATGCCATAAATTTTGGCATTTTGAAATGTCAGTTGGCATATGGAAGAAATAAGATTACCTCATAAATTGTGCAAGAATCAAAACACGGGAGATATTGATTTAGCTTAATTAATCCGGTTTTACCAACGTTAATTAATCTTTCGGTACTCGTTGTATTGGGAGTTTTTCTTTAATTCTTTGAACCTCCAACCCCTGAATTTGCGATGATTGATTTTGGTTAATAAAAATGCAATTGTGATTAGGCGCTTAATTAATTACGTAATTATTTATATTCGCCATAGCGCGACTCGGAGCTTCAAAGGTAAGTTTCCTGGAAGTTTGCATGACGAGCTTCAAAACCGCAAGATTGCGATAATACGTTTTAATTAAAAGGGAAGATAAACTCAGATTAAGTGATTAATTAATTATGTTCATATCCTTATCATGATTTCGCGAGTCGGGGCTTAGACAGTGTAACTTTTTAAAAAGAAAACACCGAGTGGCGAATTGCCGACAGAACTTTACCATGACTTAGCTTTTACTTTTAACCTTGACACGAGTTACTAAAATAAGGACTTTGTGGTCTCGGCTATCGGGGTTACGACAATGAACTTTTGGATTTAGTGAATGCCGAGGCATGAAAACCTGATGACATTTAATCATGATTTAGGAAAACTTTACTCCCGTTACTGCCCTGGGTGAAATTTTAAAACGATTTCGCTGTTTTGTTGCTCGGGACTTATGAACTATGTGATCAATAACATCTGACCTATGAAATCCCGAGGTAGAACCAAAAAAAAAGGGGAAATTTTGAGGAAAAGTAGAACTCGCCTCGCAAGTACAATAATTATCGTTGCTTGTGTGATAAGATTTCTGAGATTTTGAAACTACAGACGGAAAATACGAAAACCATCTTTCGATTTTGAGCATTAAGACATGAAATTTGAGACGGGCTAGAAAAAAAAAAAGGCGGCTCCAACATAGGCTCCAACTAGGGATCCTGTTTTCTTGTAAGATGGGAAGAATAGTAGACCACGTGCCAATATTGGGTAAATGGAGTCAATAGCTTCAATTAGGTGAAAAGGTTCCTGAGAACAGGGTATTGAAGAGGGAAAGAGACTTCGTTTTTTACCTTGAAAAGATTTTCAAACTCATATACTTTTTAAACTTAGCCGTAGTCCCTTTCACAACTTCCCCTTTTCCGTTACTAAATTCAGGTCCGCCTTAAGACAATCAAAACAATTCTAGGAGACCCAACAGATCTTGTGGCTATCAACTTGCATCAAAAGAAGAAGATCATATGTTTTTAATTAGGGAGTCCCGTCTGAACTTGGGATGTGGATCAGGTTTTTTAAAAATAATTGGTTACCAGAGTAGAGTGATATTCATGTATAACAACCTTACAGATATCTCAGATATTGCTTCACTGCCAGCGAGCCTGTTCAGTACCTCGGTGAAGTTATCTGGCCCCTTTTACTGAATTTCCTTTCACCACTTCGAAATATATTTATGCATTTAAATGCTAAGATGAGGGCAATCATTTCTGAATTTCCTTTCACCACATGGCTTATAATTTGCTTTTTAGAGTGCGAAGATGGGCACAATCAGTTTGTATCAGGGCTGATATCTGTGTAATATTTTGCATTATAGGTCTGTCAACTTACTTTGATTACTCGGTACCAACCTTCCCTTGACCTTCACAACACCTTCGTTCTCAGGGAAAAAAGGGAAAATAACTTTTTTTAGGGCATTCTATTTGAGCAAGCTTCAATCCTCCAATATTGTTGAAAAACATAGGAAAGTTAGGATCACTTTAAGCGTCCCTTCATTTAGCAGGGGATCGAGGAGTTGTGAAGACCCACTTTCTTTCCACAATCTGCTTTGAGGATCACGAGGTTGAAATGAAAACTCTTATCCCTTCTTATGCGAAACGGAAAGATGTTGACTTTTTTAAAAGGTAAACCCGAAGGTAGAAAAGGGTGACAAGTAGTGACTTACAGACTGGAAATACAGAGGTCAAAAAATTAAAAACTGACTCATGTAGATCTTTTTCAGGGATACTTTACTTTGACTGACTGCTTTTAATTTGGGTGAATCATTTAATTTGTTTTAACTTTTGATTAAACAAAGAAACAATTCTATTATTTATTAGTTCAACCGATATTGTTGTTTGAATGAGGTTACCTCGGTTTTCTTTAATAGTCCTTTAGAACATGTCCTTTAGGAAATCTCATCTATACCTTTTCGTTTCAATTTCTTTACACAATATAAAATCTCTTGGCTATCCCCTGTTTAAGCCGATTTATTTCTACACCCTCTTTTGGTTTACTTCTCCTGCTTGTTTTGTGTGCAGCTGGAACCCTGTAAGAGGCAAATACGAAGGTTATCGGGGCTATCTGAAAGGTGTAGAAATTTCACAAAAGAAAAAGAAAATTAAAAAGCAATGCGTAAATGAAATATATATATATATATATGTGTGTACAAAGTATATATATAAGTATACAATTTTTTTTTTTTTTTTTTGGCGACTGTTATGTCATATAATGCTTCAGATAATGCCCGTTGACAGGGGCGTTGAGGATTTCACTGTCTATATTTTCCAGTAGGAGGGAATTTTTTCCCTCTAGAGCCGAGACTCTGAATGGCCCATACCAGAGGTGGTCAAATTTACTATGTTTTGCTACTTCTTCCCTTCTTGCATCCCACCTTAATACTAAATCACTTGGAAGGAAATCTCTATCCTTTGCTCTGTGGTCGAACAATGCCTTCATGTCATCTTGGTATTTCTGCAACTTTTCATCTACTTCGACCATATGTTGTTGAACCTCAATCAGCTGATTTATCCTCCTGGTGACAGGATTGGGTTCTTCATTTTGATCTTTCCATAACTTCATCACTGGAAGCGCTAGGTTTATAGGTAGCACAACATTTGTCCCATATACCATCTGAAAAGGGGAAATGCCGATAGACCTTTTTTTGCTTATGCGATTCGCCCACAATGGGTATTTTAAGTGCACATGCCAAGACCTTTTGTTTTGATCCAGTACTTTCTTGATTATATTTACCAGGTTCTTGTAAGATGATTCAGCCAATCCGTTTCCCTGGGGGTAATACGTTGTGGAATGACCAAGAAAGATATTGTTATTTTGACAGAAACTGATCATAGCCATAGATTTAAAGGCTTGGGCATTGTCTGTAACTATCTTTCGGGGGCAACCGAATCTAGATAAAATATTGTCTTCTAAGAAATCGATTACCACCGAGTCTCTTTCCCTTTTGGTTGGAATGGCTTCCACACATTTTGTAAAATAATCTGTTTCGGTTAAGATCCACTTGTGTTGAGCACTGGAATGGGGATTAATCTCACCTATGAAGTCTAGACCTCATTGCTGAAATGGGGCTTCAGCTTTTACTGGAACTAAAGGCAGTGCCGGGAGCTTCTGTTTACCTGCAAATAGTTGACAAGGGTTGCAGGCTCAGACTTTGGCATTAACGTCCGAGAAAAGTTTTGGCCAGTAGTACCCAACCCTCAAAATTTTGTAAGTTGTAGCTCTCCAAGCATGATGCCCCCCACAGAATACCTCATGAAATTCGTCTATAACACGCTGAGTTTCCTATTCGACTAAACAGACTAACAGGAAACCAAGTGGATCTTTCCAATATAGCTGACTTTCGGCGATACAATATTTAACTGCATGGAGTTTTAAAGTTATGGCTTTTGATGGTGATAACTCATTTGGGCATTTTAGAGTTAGTAGGTATGATACTGTGTCTCTGTACCAGCCTGATGATATGAAATTTTCTTCGATCTTGTTTGGGCCTGTTTGCTCATTCAGCTCATTCAGGTTCATGTCTTCGTCGCCTTCCCGCAGGCAATTGATACCTAGGGCTCTGAAATTGGACTTAGCTAAGAGTTTGGTTAGGCCTTGCCCTTTTATCAATTTGGTCGGTTTGACTTCCAGATCAAATTCTTAGATTTTGGCGAGCGATCACCCCCTTTTTCCATCATTGTCTGGTTGTACCAAAATATCTTTCACAGAACTGGTAGGTACGTACGCAATTATCTTTGAGTGTAGTACATACATTCTGAATGCCTTTAATGCTTTTACCATGGCATACTCTTGTTTTTATATTATATCATACTTCAGTTCTGCATCTCTAAGGCTCTTGCTGAAAAAGGTGATCGATTGTTCTAAACCTTCTTCGTTCTTTTGTAGGAGCACCGCGGCAATAGTGTGTTCGGAGGCAAATGAGAAAATGAGAAAATCTTTTAGATAGTCGGGCTCGTTAACACAGGTGCCTCACTTATGACTTTCTTAATATGTGCGAACAATGCTTTGGCCTCGATTGTCTATTTTACTTTATTTTCCTTTTTCAACATACCTGTGATCAGTTTTACAATATCAGCGAAATTCGAGATAAATCTTCATAAAAAAATTATTCTACCTAAGAAAGATTGAATTTCTTTTACATTTCTGAGAATATTTATAGTATCTATTGCTTCAATCCTCTTAGGATCAATCTAGATTCCATCCCTAGATATGATATGACCCAAAATCTTAGCTTCCTGCATGATGAAATGTGGTTTCTTTGGATTTA
The DNA here is from genome assembly GCA_009831015.1 of Picea engelmannii. NCBI lineage: Eukaryota > Viridiplantae > Streptophyta > Pinopsida > Pinales > Pinaceae > Picea > Picea engelmannii. Next base: position 270,479 of record ML781709.1, read on the forward strand.
AAGATAGACCAAACCTGCGGCATTTTTCAAAAGTCTGTTTAAGATGTATCAAGTGTTCTTCGTTGGTTTTAGAGAAAACCGTCAAATCGTCGAGATAAATGACTACGAACTTATCCCTTTCACTGATGAAAGCGATGTCCATAGCATGCTGGAACGTGGCCCCTGCATTCATCAAACCAAAAGGCATTTTATCATACATGAACGTACCCCATGGTGTGGTGAAAGCAGTTTTTTCTCTATCTTGTTTATTCATGGCGATTTGATTATAGCCAGAGAACCCGTCAATCATAGACATTCGATTGGCTCCCACTACCTTTTCTAGAACATGGTCCATTATGGGCAACAAATAGTTGTCCTTAAGAGTTGACTTATTTAGATTTCTGAAATCCACACACACTCTGATTTGCCCATTCTTTTTCCTGACCAGGACCAGGTTTGCTACCTAGTCTGAATATCTCAGAGGTACTATTATTTTCGCGTCTAAAAGTTTCTTAACTTTTTTTTCGATCATGAGTAATAAAATGGGGTTGATCTGTCTAAGATTTTTCCTAAATGGTTTGACCCCAGGCTTTAGAGGTATCTTGTGATCAATTACGGAAGTGTCGTATGTCTTTAAATCATCATAAGACCAGGCGAAAACATCCTTATACTGTCTGAGTAGGTCTTTATGCTTACTTTTTATTTTGGGAGGGAGGAACTTGGATATTTTTACCATCCTAGATTCTTATTTGGTTCCTATATCACAATCCTTCACTTCTTCTGGTTGGGGTTGTAAGGTGGATTTTACAGGTATGTCGTTTTGATCAAAAAGTCTTTTTAAAGGAATCAATCCTTTCGGAATTTGGTTGTTTTTAAGGACTAGCATGCGATGGTCTGAGATTTTGTCTCGAAAAGCTTTAGGATCCTCCCCTTCTTGCATGATCCATATCGGTTCATTTTGATTTTCTTGGTCTGCATGAGTTTCGGAGAATTCACCTACTGCTTCAAGAAACTTCTTAAGTTGTTCCTCATCCTCAAAGACCTGCCAGTGTTGGATATTGTCTGGTATAGATGGTTTGTGTCTGATTTCTATGTGATACTTCAATTTGAAATTCGTGGGAGGAGAGAAGGTTGAAGTTGCTTTAGCTAATGCATCAGCATGTAAGTTCTCTGTGCGTGGGATGAAGTGGACATTTATGGACGAGAAAAAGTTTTCCATCAGATCCCAGGCACAATTCGTGTATGATCTTAATCGGGGATGGTTGGCTTGGTACTGTCGATTTATTTGTTTGACTATTAACTCTGCATCTTCGTATACCTCTAAGTTATTTATCTTTAGCTTCTTGGCAGCCTCTAATCCTAAGACCAACGCTTCGTATTCACATACGTTGTTAGTATAATCTATATCCCATTGCAGCTTGTAGGAAAAAGGAACCACGAACTTTCCTTCGGGAGCCACTAAAAGCACTCCTGTACCAGCCCATTCACAAGATGAGGCACCATCAAAATACATTTTCCAGACACCGATGCTACGCAGATCCTCTGTCATGTAACTTGACTCTTCCTGCTCTATATCATTTTTCTCCGGAAAGCCATCTAAACCATCATCAAAAGATAAGATACAATTTCCTAAATCTTGATCCGCAATATAAATAGGGAAATTGTTCGGGTTTTGAGGGTCACTTACCATATATGCTAATCTCGTTTCTCTGTACAACCGAGTAAATTGACCACCAAACACAGGAATTGTGGCGAACGTCATATCCAATTGAAGAGAACCCCCCAACTTGGCTCCCCATGACCTAGACAACAGTAAGCCATACTTAGGGGGAATATCTACAATAACCACATCCATCAGGATACTCTTAACCGGGACCTGTGCCAGGGTAACTACTAAGTCCTTTATCATTCCCATACACTTAACCCTTATCGAGTCAAAAGAGTAAAGATCTCCATAAGTTCTGGTGATCTGGAGACCCAATTTGTCCATAATAATGTTAGGCATAACGTTATGGGAGGCTCCGGAGTCTAACATGCAATTATGTAGCAATTGACCATATACATTTAAAGTGATATAAAAGGGAGCAATGGTGTCTTTGGCCACTTCAAAATGTGTACCAAAAGTGATGTTAGGTTTGTCATCTTCTAGGTTTAAAACATCAGACTAGCTTTCTAGCTCTGAGACGCCCATCACCTTGGTGATCTGCTTCCGATAAACGAAGTTTTTTACTAATTCTACCAGAGGGATTGGTATCTTAATTTTATTTATCTCGTTTTCAAAACTGAAAGTCCCGCTCACCTTGTCTATTTCTTTGGTTGAGACTTATGAATCCTTCATTTCCGATTTATTCATCTAGACCACTTTATTACTCATGGTTTTGGTTGAAGGCGTAATTTTATTAGCCGTTTCGGTTCCTTGTGCTTGGGTCTCAACTTTTCCCACTTCGGACTCTTGTGTGCTTACTACTTTCATTTTTTTGTTGGGTAATAAGGTCTCTTCCGGAGTAGGCTCATAAGTTTGACCTCTTTGGAGAATTTTCTTGGGTTGAGCAGTTGAGATGGGCTTACTCTTAGATCTTAAGTTGTACTTAGGTTGGATCTCAACCATTATCATTTCAGTTTCCTGTTGAGAGCCACAAAGTTCAGTATGATCACTTTCTTCACCCTTAACCGATGGTTGTTGAGTGCTTAGAGATTTCTCATAATCTTCTCTAGTTAGATACGGTTGTGTGCAGTCATCACCGAAGTTCGTGACATCATTATCCGAATCTCCGAAATCTTGGAGATCATTCTCTCCTATAAAATTTTCGCTCTTTAAGGAAGCTTGTATTTTTTGATCTTCGCTTTTTATTTGTCTTTGCTGGTTCGGGGGGTTGGGGTTCCTCTTGAAATCCCTTTTGGGGAAAGAATCAGATTTGGCCTGTTCGAGCTCCATTCTGGATATTTTATTAGACAGTTCTTTAATTACTTTGGCCATATTGTCTACCCTGTCATCTGTGGATCTATTAGACCCTGACGGACCCGCTTGTTCTCTAAAGCATTTAGTTTCTTAGTTTCCCGTTTCTACTTTAGCTTTAAGCTTACTAGAAGCCATCATATTAGACTCAATTCATACAACATCATCTTGCATTCTGTTTAGGGTGGCTCCCCTTCTTTCTCACAAAAGGAGTGCAAAATCTAGTTCGAAAGCCCCTGTGAAAGTTACTTTGGCCGCGGGTTGGGATGGCTTAACCTCGGCTGGGATTTTGTTATACAGTTTGTTGAATCTTTGGATAAACTCCATGATCGTTTCTGAATTCTTTTTTCTTAAAGACCCAAATTCGGTTAAATAATATAGGTGGTATTTTCTCTCGCCCCATTGTCTGAGGAAAGCATCTTCCAAAGCGTCCTAAGACAAGATAGATGCTGCAGGTAGGCTCCGAAACCAAGTTTGGACCTGGCCTTCGAAGGTTTGGACAATAATTCTCGAATATACGTCCTCATGTTCGATACCTAGGATGTCTGCGAATTGATCAAATAAATTAATGTGTTCTGTTGTGGTCAGATCTCCTTCCCCAGTAAATTTTGGCAAATTTTTTATGTAATTTTCAGGAAGGTTGTGCAGAGGAACGGGCAATACCAAGGGAGTGTATCTTGCTGCAACTTTCATAAACACTCTGGGAGGGGGGGCAGGCCCTTAGCCTCCAACTCCTCCTATAGGAGCTCCTCCCCCTCCTCCTCCAATAAAACCTCCACCTCCTCATATAAACCCTCCACCTCCTCCTCCGGTGGCTGCCATCGTTATTAGTGGAAATTCGTAAAGGGGGTTTCAGAAAATTAAAAGTGAATATTTATTTTCTTCACGAAGAGGAAAGTATGACGATGAAGGATAAGGAATGCGAGGACTCGATTCCTCAGATTTGCAAGAGGCGAAATCAGGAGAACCAACGGGTGTGGAAACCAAATGTGTAACACACTCTTCAGAATTTGGTGAGGTCGGGAAATTTAACTGAAGGAAAGATGGTATGTCAACTGACGATGAACTTTCAAGAGGGCCCTTTCCTTTGTGTACTAAGGGGACTGTTGAATGAATCTCACTCCTAACTTCAGAGTAGTTTGACGTTAAATCTTTAGCATCAAAGAGAGGACTGCGTGAAGTTGAGGGTTTAGAAGAACTCTTAGTCTTCAGTTGTGGGGGTTTAAGTTTGTATACTGCAGCGGTTGGCTTAAGAGAGCCTCTCACCTTTAGAATCTTCTCGGGATCGCTAACGGGCGTAATTTGCTTACCATCCAGGTTTTGTCTGGTATTCCTTTGACCGTATGCCAGTTTATTATTTGTGGAGTCGCCAAGTGAAAGATTGGAAAGCCTTAAAAAATGTGTGTACTATTTGTTCACTATCAAAGGGTAATACTTTCAATGAAAAGAAAAATGTTGTTTTCCCAGGGAAAAATATTTCGTAACTTCGGTCCCCGGCAATAGTGCCAAAAATATTTTGTTCCAGAGTCTGTACTTAAGGATTAGAAGTACAGTGTCTAGGCATCCGAAAGTGGGTAAAGGGTAGAGAAGAGAGAAACGTCAACCTTCAGCAACGGAAACTAAGGAATATTTCTGTGTTGGTGTTGTCTAGCTTCCAACTGTTCCTGGATGTTTATATCCTATTCAATCGTTTCCCATGAACGTTCGAGTTCAACCCGAGTAGTGGTTGTTTTAAGAATGGTATCGAAAAGGTTTAAGGCAATGTGTGTTTGATTTGATAATCTGGGTTCGATATTGGGCTGAGTTGGTACAGGGACAGTCATGGAGGAACAGTTAAATAAGAAAACTTCAAAGGGAGAATTTAAGTGTTGTCTCAATTCGGTCGTATAAAAGAGATTTTATGGTTTCATGAATAAAACGGGATGCAAATCAAAGGCTCTTTCTCATAACTGAGTTATATTTTAATAAAATGTATGAGGTGGGAGAAAACATTTAGCTGTCTATCGAGTAAGGCTCCTATCAAGGGAGAATCTCACGTATAAACAAAAGAAGAAAAATGTAAGGAAATAACCTGATGAAGCATAAAATATATATAAAATTCTGAAAGTGTTGACTGGTCTTACACCTGCTGATAGCTGGTACAGAGGAAAAATAGTAAACAATATAGAAAACCAAAATTCATTCGCTATAGTAGAGGTTGTACTAAATTATAGCAAAGCATTCATTAGATAAGAATATGAAATGAAATGAAATATGAGATACAAGAAAACAAACTCATAACACAGTCGTGACTGAATTGAGAATCTTCATATTTGCTTTGTATTAACTCTCAAAGTGTAAAAACTCTGTTACAATCGACACAAAAAGGTCCAGCCCTTTTTCTTTCTTTCTATGGTATATTTATACAGTTTTACAATAAGATGGAATCTCAATCGTTGCAAAATTTTCGGTTATGATAGGGAGGAGAGCAATCGCTCCATTTCTTCTTCTCTGTCTTTACTTGGTGCCAGAAGCTTGTCCTCGTGCATGCTCGGTATAGGTGACAAATCTTTCAACCAGCCGAGATATAAGCCTTGACGGTTTTGCTTGACAATTGGCTTCAAAAGATTAACAATCTTGGGCTAATTGCGGTAGCCTGTCCTCCATATGTCTGTCTATGATGTCGATAGCACATAATTGCGCACTTGGTTTAATCATACATTTGTCTATTTGGACTATGACCACCATAGTCACTTGGGAGATCTCGTCTGAATCTCTTTCCTCTTTTTCATTTAAATCCAGTAAGATTTTTTCCATATTCATCTTAATCAATGCCTCGGCATTACCTCCGCTATCAATGCCTAGCAGATTACCATCTATAGAGCTAAAATCCTCCTCTAAGGATTTTGTTACTCTCTTGTCTTGTAGCTTGCCTTCTGAGATGTTGTGCTCCCATTCTTTCAATAGAATGTTTCCTCTGGTCTGCTTCGAAATGGTGAACCTGGGAGTACTTCCTAGATCCCTGTTGTTTGTGGCTATCATAACCTCTTGGAAGGCAACCCGTGCTGCTCCAACTTTCCTTTCTCTAGCGGTTAAATTCTCCAAAACTTGATTGACCAGCAAGTAGTTATCCCGAATCACCTCTACCTTGGCGAGTAAATTTCGTTGGGCCACAGAGACTTTGCTCCGAATCTCCATCACATGGGATTGGAACATCCCGATATTTATCACTTTGCTTTCGGAGATTTCCACCCTAGCTTGTAGCTATTCGATCAAATCTTTTTGCTGGCTCGCTAGCATCTGACCATCCTGAACCACCAGTTGTGCTTGTTTGAGCTTAGTCTTGAGAAGCTCTATCTCATTTTTATCGACCAACCTAGCCTGCTCTATTCCTACACTTCCCTGGTCTTTGGCAGCCTCTATTGTTGTGGCTAGTCTGGCTTCCAGGGTCTTGATGAGGCGATTCTTTCGTTTCAGCTGGATTTTCAAGACCTCGACTAAAAATTGGTTCATCGTGACATATGCCCCTAATGTCCCAGCTATTTCCGTGGTGAACTGCTGCAAGATACCAGATATATAAAATATGCAGAACATAAATGAAATGCTATAAATAACAGAATAGCAGTAAAATATCCAGCATAATCTTCACAATACACATAAATAATATACGGAATAGCAACAGAAATAGCACTTGATTCAGATAGCAATGTTCACAGGCCTCTTCGAGGGGGCAACCTCCAATCGAGCAGCGCTCTGTTACAATAATATCCCAGCTAGGGTTCTCATACCCTCGACTCCTATTTATACTAAAAAG